>JAXLNO010003081.1:0-178895 GCA_038087875.1 Malacoraja senta
ATAGCTGTAAAACGTTGATTCTCCATGTCTGCAAAATAATACTTCTTCCATATTCCATCTGTCCACAGATGGATACCTTTTCAGTGGCACCAATCTTAGTGCACTGACATCAGTCTGTAAGACCATGGAAGGCTGTTCAATCAGTATCTTGCTTGAACTACTGAAAACATGTTAATCCACCACTGCAATCAGAAGCAGCATTTGTTGGTTAACTGCATGACCTATCAAAAATGGCCACCATGCATCTTAGTGCCTTTTCTTTTTGCAGTCTGTAGCTGCTGGTAGTACAATGGCCCATATTGTATTGCTGGAAATAACACTAATTTTCCTAGCAAGCTGGCCAACTGTCTTAATTGAAGATTGTTGCTTTTCCAATAGCTTAATGCAACCATCAATTAGCTCTACCCTTTACCCTGGGTAAATTACTACCCTGTCAATTGAATCAATTGTGAAATTAAAATAATCAATTGTTGTAAGTGGCGTTAACCTTAATTTCTCACTGGATGAATTAAACCCGACTTTCAAAAGTGGATTGAACAATTGAGAGAGAGATAACTCACTAATTCTCTTGTTCGTCCTAATTAGGACATCATCCAGTTAAGCCATCCACATCTGTCCTTGGACTCTAATTAGTCTAATTTTACCAATTTGGTGAAATTCTAGGAACTAAAGTTAACCCATTGGACAGAACTTTGAATTGCCTTAATTGTTCATTCAGATAAATTTCAAATATTTTCATCTTACAAATGAACAGACACTAAGTAATATACATCTTTCAGATCTATAAGTGCCATAATAACTTATTTTGAAATAAGTTGTTTGGCAGTCTCAAAGTCTCCATTTTGAAGTGTCTATACTTCACAAAAATTTTAAAGACTTGTCAGATTTAAAATACTCATCACCTTTTTAGGTCGAGAAATTTTAAAAACACAATTTGGTGGTTTTGATAAACCGACCTTTCACTTACTTGTTTATAGACAAGTTTTCAATTCAGCTTGAACCTCCATCACTTCTTTTTGTGAGATTGGAGTGTTCTGCTTGGAACATGCTGGATGGCAAATCAGTTTTTGGATCGAATCAATTCGAAACCTTTGAATAATACTCAGAATAATAAATCTGAAGTAATTTGCTTCCAATATTTGGCTGTTTTTGCCTTAATATGTTCCCATGAGAACCAGGTCCACCTACCTCCTTTGTCACCTGAATGACCTGTGGTCCTTGGCTCCTGGCAGGAAAAACCCACGCTTTTTCGTTTCCCCCCTGCAGGACGCCAACTGCGCCCCTGCTTCAATGGTTGATTTGTTCCTGGTGTAGGCCCAGGATTTTGTATGATGTCTGAAAGGATACCTCCACTTTGCAGACTTGCCGACCATTGATGTTTTGATCAACCTTGCTGTTTTTGCCGCATCACCCAACTCTTTCCCACGTTTCGTGAGGTTTTTTCTCTGAAGAGTATGTTGAATGACTGCACATTGCTGGGCTTTACAGAGTTGCTGCAACTTGGGGTTGATGGTGGACCGAATGGCATACTTCCTAAAACAATTCATCTTGAAGTGGGCGCTACATAGCAACCCTAATGCCACTTGATGCATCTCCATCCCTGGCCTCCATCCATTGTTTTTGCAAATTGCAGTTGTTCATCAACCCAGCAGCTTTAATATTCTCTGCAGTTTACTTTTCATAGGCTCACCTGCCTTCGTCCAGCTAACCCCTTATATCTTGGTTCACTGCTAGTACTTTCAGCAATACGCAGTTCCTTGGGGTCTCGTGCTTTTTTGGCATTTTCAACCATCGTAAGCTACTAGAGCTGATGGAAGACACAACAGTTGATCGCAGAGGCCACTTCCTCTCCCAGTGGCTCTCCTGACTCTGACGGGGCAGAGAATCGTACTGCCAGGAGTAGAACATCTGGCAGCTGCTGTCTTCGCTTGTATCGGCCTCACCGTCAGATTCAGGGTCAGAACTCTCACAGAGCAGCGAATCGTACTGACGGAAATAGAACATCTGGAAGCTGCCGTTTTCGCTTGTATCGGAAACTCTGCTGACCCTGTGCACGCGCCTCATCAATGAGGGTGCTCTTAAACAGCCCTTTGCTAGGTGCTGCTGACCTGGCTTCTGGAGCCTGGCTTTGGCTACACTCTTCCCTGAGTGTGCTTTCTCCAGTAACCTGTGTAACAGGCTTTTCATCTGAGAAATCCGCTCCAAAAGCGGTATCCAGCCCTGGAGTCGCATCCTCCTGATCGGACTCCTCCTCCGTGGGCCTCATGGACTTGACTTTAGCCTTGCGCCCCACTGGCGCTGACTGAGTTATTTTCAACCCCAAGTCCACAGTCGCTACGCTCCCAGCCGGCGACTGTACAGGGGTCTGAGGCAGCTGTTCGCCGATCGCAATCTTGTGACTTTCCACCGGCTTTGCCGCTCGCCTCTTCCTCTTGTCCGTTTTTTCCATGATACCTGTGGAAAAATCCCCACAGACCCACAGCAAACGGACCCGGAAATATCAAAAAAAGTTTTTTACTTACCTTGTAGTTTAAAACTACATTTCCACTAAAGGAGCAGCGCTCCTCACGTCCGTTCGCACCAATGCGTCTGACGTAATGACGCGCAGGCGCCCTGACGGGTCGTCTTCACGTGGTCACTCACGTGACTCCGAAGTAAAATATTATTTATTTATGAGCTATCGCAAGGTGTCTTGACATGCAACTGAACCACAGAACATACAACAACTAAACCTGACTTTGACCGTGCCTGGAATGATAATCACTACATCAAAATGCATGGTTGCTGACTTAATTTTAGAACTTAAAATCAATGAGATCAACTGAAAGCACAGAGAATCAAACTTGAGGAATCTCTCCTATCTATGCAGCATTTGTAAAATGCATGTATTACAATAGAGCATAGTCTTATTAACTGTCAGGTGCCAATTGCTCTGAATCCAGGTGAGACACCAGTTATACGATTTGTATGACAATTTCTAAAGTAATGACTTGCTTATTTTTAATAATTGATCAACGATTAGGTGAAAGTATTCTGACAGCATGGGGATCATGCAAATCAATTAATGGCACTGTATCTGGATTTCAAGTCCTTTATGCGAAAGAATTATCTAGGAAAAGAGTAAATACAGTGCCTTGTTTAAAGGAAGGTTTTCTTTAATGGCAAATATTTTGAAAGCTGACTACCATCTAGAATGCTGATGTCTGAAGGTGTTGTGGCCTGGATCTGTGTCGAAGGGCATGTACGATTTTCAAGAGTCAGAAGAATTAGGATTTTTTAATGTGGATTATGGGATTTGTATAAACTGAATGTTAGCATCGGACTCACTGTTGTGTGAATTGTTCATCAGGACAAAAAAAGTATACATTTCAAAATTCCATGGCAGTAAGAGTTGATGCCATAAAGAAAATATAGCATTATAGGTTAGCTTATAAAGACCAGAGAGACTCGGTTGTGAAAAGTTTGCAAAGCCAGTAACTGAGAGAAAACAAAAAACTGCAGTTGCTGAAATTTGAAACAAAAAAACGAATTGCTGGAAACTCCTCCCTAGCTCAGAAAACTGTAAAGCCTTTGCTTTTCCTTCAGTTCCGAGACACGGTTATTGATCCAAAGTGTTAAATAATTTCTTGCCATTGCTGCTTGATAGACTGAATTCTGCCAGCATTTCTAATTTTGTTTTGCAACTAAGGCCATAAAGGAAAAAATAAACGCAGATGACTAATGCGGTAAAATTGTCGCATGCATGCTCCCAGTGAAAGGGATGGTGGAAAAAACTCTTGTGTTGATTCTGATGCACTGTACGTGAGTGTGCCACAATGTGTGCAGATTGTCTTTAGGCTGATTGAATTTAACCTGTGCCTTTCATTGAGAAAGTTAGGTTTGGCCATTCTGGTAGAGGATTCTCTGACAAGCCGCATTCTGTGCAAGGTGAAGAAGCTACTGACGTTGATTCCCTTTGACTTCAAATCTATTTGTTTTGGACAGTGAAAAATGTACTTGCAGTTCTGGGAGAAGCAGTGGTTCCTAATGTTTTAACCATTTAGACAATCTGCCAGTTGGCTGAAAGTGACCAGTAGGTAACGGGATACAGCCTTTGAACATCCTTGGAATTTCCGTACTACAGCAAGTTTGCAGAGAGGACAGGGCCATCATCTGACTCAATACATAGTCTCGATGGACATGTATTTATATTGGTTTACCATCAAGACTATTTTCAGAGAAAGATTTTAAAAAAGTAGATTGATGATCTTTGCCAGTTTTGAGAACAGAACCCTCGTCGAATTTCAGTTGACCATCTGATTTCACGTATGCATTCAACTCTTGACATTGAGCCCCTCCCCCCCCCCCCCCCCCAAGCTCTTGGTCACTCTGGTATCAATGGAAACTCCAAATGCAAGCTACAGAAATTTTATATTATACATTGCAAGGCATATAGTACAAGCATATTTTCAGCATTGGGTTTAATTTCCTAGGCATGGGCAGCTCTTGGGTAACTCTATCCACCCTACCTCCTTTTCCAGAATTCAGGAGAATGTTCCCTAAATGAATATCAACATATTAGTTCTTTACATGTCCGGCATAATTCAAAGTGAAAATACCTTTTAACTGTTAAATTACATTACGCAAAACTAATTCTGCACAAATATCACTCGGGATAATTTAAATCAGATTTCAGGTGGCTTTATGTATACTATTGGATAGCATCATATAATTTGGGTACATGCAAAGATGGTGATCAGTAGAGCCAGGATGTTTGGTGCTAAAAAACGCTGAAATAGGCAGGCAAAAAGGCATAATAAAATAACAAAAAGGCACGAAAAAGGCCTTTATTGATTTTTAAAAAAAGGCATACAAAGGCATTTATTTCCAGCAACAAAATATGGTTAAAAATGATGATATAAAGGTATACTACATTAAATTACCAAAGTTGCCTGGTTGCACATAATTATTAGCATTTTTTTTAATTATCTGGTGTTAAACTATGCCGTCTGTCAGACAGAATACGCTTCAATTGTGAAAAACTTCTTTCTACCTCAGCTGAGGTCACTGGTGCATACCCGAAACAAGCTACAGACTATATTCATGTCGATATCTTGTGCATTACATCTACCTTTGAGAACTTTAGCTGCGTTTTCTATTTCTTCAAGATCCTTGTTAGTTAAAATCACTCACATTTTCCTTGTATGTCTTTACCTACATCGCCAGTAACTTTACGAATATCGTCAGTTACTTTGTTGAAAACCTGCAAGTTATTCACTAATGTTTCGCCATGTTTCTCAAGGGAAGTGATAGCTTGTGGGAAGTTTGCAAAATTGGAAGCAATAAACACAAGTTCGCAGCGGAGGGACTTTTTCTGCATGATTTCACTGATGATCCTGTCTGCAGCAGATTCTCCTTCTTCAAAACAGTTGACTATTTCTTTTATCTTTCCAAAATTAGCAGCTAAGTAGAGTACAGCAGAGAGCCATGTACCCCACCTAGTCAAAACGGGCTGAGGAGGTAGCGGAATCTCGGGTGCCATTTCTTTGAACAACGTGACAGTGCTTTGAGGAAGATTTTCTTGACATAAACTAGGCGATCGACATTGGAAACAAGCTACGTATGTGCTTGGCAATTCTATGAAGTCCTTGAGCTAAGCATGTCAAATGCAGCATTTTGGGGAATAAAACTTTAAAGTCACAAACAGAAGAACATTCTCGTGTTTTATACCTTCTGGCCAAAGTACAGCAAGTGAAGATGTAAACAACTGAGCAATAGTTGAGCTGTTTGACTTCTCCAATACTTCCGATGTCAACAAATACCCCTTTGACGGTTGTCCTGCCTCCAGTGTACCGATGACCACATTGTCAACATAACTCCCCAAAGCATCGGTTGTCTCATCTATTGAGATCCATATTTTGTTGCATGCAACTTCATCTCTAATTTTCTGCACAACAATGTTGAAGTTGCTGTCAACATAATTTTTCCGTAATGACGACTCGCTTGGTCTATGTTCCTCTGTGTATTTCTCTAAAAAACCTCTGAGAGGTTTGTTTTCCAATTTGCACAGTGGAATTCCAACATCAATGAATGCCTTGCACAGATCACTCAAACTCAGATTTGCGACTGGAGCCAGCAGTATATGCAGTGAGGAGACAAGCTTGGGTATTTCGCTGGGGTAGTCTGCACCCCAGCGGTAAAAAAACATTGACTTCTCTAATTTTAGATAGCCCTTGTCTACTCTCTCCTCCCTCTTCCCAGCTCTCCTTCTAGTCCTACTGTCTCTGCCTCTTCCTTTCTTTTTCCTGCAGCCCCCCCCCCCACATCAGTCTGAAGAAGGGTCTTGACCTGAAACGTCGTCTATTCCTTCTCTCCATAGATGCTGCCTCACCTGCTGAGTTTCTCCAGCATTTTTTTGTCTACCTTTGATTTTTCCAGCATCTGCAGTTCTTTCTTAAATAAATCTTGGAGAAGACTGAACCAGCGGGCAGCGGCATGAATGAATGAATGACCAACGGTGGCGCCCCCGGTTTTGCCCAAGTGGTGAAAGTTTTCTTGTAAGTTATACTATTTTAACACGTTAATAATAACATTAATATTAACGTGTTAACACAGAAAACGTCATTGTTAACACAGTATAACTAGAGAAAATAGCACAACCTTTTAGCAAAACGGCAAAAAAAGGCTGATTTAGGCACTCGATCATGAAAAAGGCATTATCCTGGTGAAATCATCAAAAAAGGCATTCATGGCAAAATCCTGGCTCTAAGTGATCAGTGACATGACGCATTTTAATTATATCAACTTTTGTACCTGCATTTTATATGTTACAGATCAATGGTTAGGATACAATGATCAAATATGCATTGTAATTTAAATATAATGCAAACTAAATAAGAAAAAGTTCATGCAATTATTAAAAGTAGGTTTTCCTCAGAACTGTTAGGGAAACATTTGGGCAATTTAGTAAATTAGAAGTAATTGGGCCTTTTTGTATGTTTTTTGCCAGTAAAAACTTCACTTCAGGACTTTGATTTGTTGAAAGGGAAATATCAAATACTATATTTTTTCTTCAGAATACTGAATAAAATGTTTTTGTTTTTATCACAAATGTTTGTTGCTTATCAGCTGTCCCAGTCACATGACCAGAACAGAACATCCCCATGACTGTTCTGGGGATGTTCAAATAGAGAATGCTATTAGACAGTGTGTGAGGCAGGAGGCAGAGAAGGAAAGCACTCAGACCCAACATGTAGGGGGGAAAGAAGAAAACAATAATAAACAGAGAATAAGAGGTGGTGGGGTTCTTAAATGGGTGAGCAGAGAAACAGAGGGGTGTAAAATGCGGGCGGAAGCAATAGGTAGCAAGGTGAAAAGTAAAAGTGGCAGGCAGACAAATCCAGGGCAAAAATCAAAAAGAGCCACTTTTCAACATAATTGTATAAGGGGTAAGAGCGTTGTAAAAACAAGCCTGAAGGCTTTGTGTCTCAATGCAAGGAGCATTCGTAATAAGGTGGATGAGTTGGACGTGCAGATAGGAATTAATGATTATGATATAGTTGGGATCACGGAGACATGGCTCCAGGGTGACCAAGGCGACCAAGGCTGGGAGCTGAACATCCAGGGATATTCAATATTCAGGAGGGATAGAGAGAAAGGAAAAGGAGGTGGGGTAGCGTTGCTGGTTAGAGAGGAGATTAACGCAGTGGAAAGGAAGGACATTAGCTTGGAGGATGTGGAATCGGTATGGGTAGAGCTGCGAAACACTAAGGGGCAGAAAACGCTGGTGGGTGTTGTGTACAGGCCACCTAGCAGTAGTAGTGAAGTTGGGGATGGCATCAAACAGGAAATTAGAAATGCGTGCAACAAAGGCAAAGCAGTTATAATGGGTGACTTCAATCTACATATAGATTGGGTGAATCAAATTGGCAGGGGTGCTGAGGAAGAGGATTTCTTGGAATGTATGCGGGATAGTTATCTAAACCAACATGTAGAGGAACCAACGAGAGAGCAGGCTATTCTAGACTGGGTATTGAGTAATGAGGAAGGGTTAGTTAGCGGTCTTGTTGTGCGTGCCCCCTTGGGCAAGAGTGACCATAATATGGTTGAGTTCTTCATTAGGATGGAGAGTGACATTGTTAATTCAGAAACAACGGTTCTGAACTTAAAGAAAGGTAACTTTGAGGGTATGAGACGTGAATTGGCCAAGATTGACTGGCAATTAGTTCTAAAAGGGTTGACGGTGGATATGCAATGGAAGGCATTTAAAGACTGCATGGATGAACTACAAAAATTGTTTATCCCAGTTTGGCAAAAGAATAAATCAGGGAAGGTAGTGCATCCGTGGATAACAAGGGAAATCAGGGATAGTATCAAAGCAAAAGATGATGCGTACAAATTAGCCAGAAAAAGCAGCATACCAGAGGACTGGGAGAAATTCAGAGACCAGCAGAGGAGGACAAAGGGCTTAATTAGGAAAGGGAAAATAGATTATGAAAGGAAACTGGCAGGGAACATAAAAACTGACTGCAAAAGGTTTTATAGATATGTGAAGAGAAAGAGATTAGTTAAAACAAATGTAGGTCCCTTGCAGTCAGAAACGGGTGAATTGATCATGGGGAACAAGGATATGGCGGACCAATTGAATAACTACTTTGGTTCTGTCTTCACTAAGGAAGACATAAAATATTCTGCCGGAAATAGCAGGGGGCCGTGGGTCAAAGGAGATGGAGGAACTGAGTGAAATCCAGGTTAGTCGGGAAGTGGTGTTGGGTAAATTGAATGGATTAAAGGCCGATAAATCACCAGGGCCAGATAGGCTGCATCCCAGAGTACTTAAGGAAGTAGCTCCAGAAATAGTGGATGCATTAGTGATAATTTTTCAAAACTCTTTAGATTCTGGAGTAGTTCCTGAGGATTGGAGGGTAGCAAACGTAACCCCACTTTTTAAGAAGGGAGGGAGAGAGAAAACGGGGAATTACAGACCAGTTAGTCTAACATCGGAAGTGGAGAAAATGCTAGTCAGTTATTAAAGATGGGATAGCAGCACATTTGGAAAGTGGTGAAATCATTGGAGAAAGTCAGCATGGATTTACGAAAGGTAAATCGTGTCTGACGAATCTTATAGAATTTTTCGAGGATGTAACTGGTAGAGTGGATAGGGGAGAACCAGTGGATGTGTTGTATCTGGACTTTCAGAAGGCTTTCGACAAGGTACCACATAAGAGATTAGGATACAAACTTAAATCACACGGTATTGGGGGTTCAGTATTGATGTGGATAGAGAACTGGCTGGCAAACAGGAAGCAAAGTGTAGGAGTAAACGGGTCCTTTTCACAATGGCAGGCAGTGACTAGTGGGGTACCGCTCAAGGCTCAGTGCTGGGACCCCAGCTATTTACAATTTATATTAATGATCTCGACGAGGGAATTGAAAGCAACATCTCCAAGTTTGCGGATGACACTAAGCTGGGGGGCAGTGTTAGCTGTGAGGAGGATGCTAGGAGACTGCAAGGTGACTTGGATAGGCTGGGTGAGTGGGCAAATGTTTGGCAGATGCAGTATAATGTGGATAAATGTGAGGTTATCCACTTTGGTGGCAAAAACGGGAAGGCAGACTATTATCTAAATGGTGGCCGATTAGGAAATGGGGAGATGCAGTGAGACCTGGGTGTCATGGTACACCAGTCATTGAAAGTAGGCATGCAGGTGCAGCAGGCAGTGAAGAAAGCGAATGGTATGTTGGCCTTCATAGCAAGAGGATTTGAGTATAGGAGCAGGGAGGTTCTACTGCAGTTGTACAGGGTCTTGGTGAGACCACACCTGGAGTATTGCGTACAATTTTGGTCTCCAAATCTGAGGAAGGACATTATAGCCATAGAGGGAGTGCAGAGAAGGTTCACCAGACTGATTCCTGGGATGTCAGGACTTTCATATGAAGAAAGACTGGATAGACTTGGCTTATACTCGCTAGAATTTAGGAGATTGAGAGGGGATCTTATAGAAACGTACAAAATTCTTATGGGGTTGGACAAGTTAGATGCAGGAAGATTCTTCCCGATGTTGGGGAAGTCCAGCACAAGGGGTCACAGCTTAAGGATAAGGGGGAAATCCTTTAAGACCGAGATGAGGAAAAACTTTTTCACACAGAGAGTGGTGAATCTCTGGAACTCTCTGCCACAGAGGGTAGTTGAGGCCAGTTCATTGGCTATATTTAAGAGGGAGTTAGATGTGGCCCTTGTGGCTAAGGGGATCAGGGGGTATGGAGAGAAGGCAGGTACGGGATACTGAGTTGGATGATCAGCCATGATCATATTGAATGGCGGTGCAGGCTCAAAGGGCCGAATGGCCTACTCCTGCACCTATTTTCTATGTATCTATGTATCTAAGACAGTAAATAGTCTAGAGTGGAGTCTAAATTGAACTGGAGAGCAGACTGTAATAATTTTAACTTTTCAACTATAGAAAATAGTAGTGTAGCATGGGAGTATCATATTGCTGTAATATTCTGAGAATATGCAATACCTCCAAATAAATTTTAAAAGCAAGCGATTTTGCAATTTTTAATACTTTCACTAAATGATAGAGAACAAAATGTAATATAACCAACATAACTTCAAATTAACCTTAGTAGCTTCCAATACTGAGGTTCCAAAAAATGTTAATTGTTACCTAAGCATATTTGTACAAACAATTCGGACACTTTCCACTTTGAACTACATCATTGAGCTTCTGCTTAAAGAAAATCAAACATGCTATCATAAGCTGCAAGAAACGAAAGGGAAATTACCAGAGGCTCTGTCGTCCTGAAGGCAGTTTAGCTTGAGAGCTGTTGGCAGCACAATTCTTTTGATCCAAGGCAAGAATATTTAATCTGAAGAAGGGTTTCGGCCCGAAACGTTACCTATTTCCTTCGCTCCATAGATGCTGCTGCACCCGCTGAGTTTCTCCAGCATTTTTGTGTACCCAAGAATATTTAATGTTCCTGTCGTGGGGTAAATCCATCATTGTGTGAGCCAAACTTAAAATCAATACCTAACTCACATTCAACATTCTGTGTATTAAACCAGTGATATTGAGCGTTGTGTTAAAATAAAATTCATTAGAAAGTTACACTGGTCTGCAATGCACAATTAAGACAGTATTGAGACTGCCTGAACTTGCCATTACTATTGTGTAAAACTGTAATAAACTCCTAACATGTGCAGTTTAATGTATAAGTTGTGATATGTTCTCATCCTTTGCAAGATGTGTTTGCAGATCTAATTAACAGATTCAGTGATGTGTGTACTTCAACCTTCTGTGCACTATTAACAGAGGAAAAATGGTTGAACTTTGTGGCTGATTTTTTAAAGTGGCATAAAATAATTTACAAGTTTGTAGATGACACCACCATAGTGGGCCGGGTCTTGACCAATGATGAGATTGATGTCAACAAAACGAATGAGCTGGTATAAATCCCTGGAAGTAGGATGGAGTATATGCCCAAGTCTGCATCAATGGTACTATAGTGGAGATGGTCGAGAGCTTCAGTTCTTCGGTGTAAAAATCACCAAAAATTTGTCCTTGTCCAACCACATTGACTCTACAGCCAAGAAAGCACATCAACACCTGTACTTCCTTAGAAGGCAAAGGAATTTTAGCATGTCTCCAATTACTTTTATCAATTTCTACACGTGCACCATAGAGTGTATCCTATCTGACAACATTGCCCAAAACCACAAGAAATTGCAGAAAATTGTAAATGTAGCACAGTCCATGACACAAATCAGCCATTTCCCACATCAACTCGATCTGTACATTGCTGCCTTGGGAAAATAGCCAATGTAATCAAGGATTAACCCAGTCATTCCCTCACCTCAGTCGAAGATAAAATAGCTTGAAAGCGCATACCTCAAGATTCAAGCATGTATTCTTCCCTGCCATTATTAGATACTTGAATGAACCTCTCAAACTATGCATATTGTCCCAGACCTCCCAGTGTACTGCATTACTGCCCTTGCACTTATTTTTACAGAACAGTGTAGCACAGAAATGGGCCCTTCGGCCCACAATGATTGCACCAAACATGATGCCAAATTAAAATAATCTTATCTGCCTGTACGTAACCCATATCCCTCTATCCCCTGCACTTCCATATGCCTAGCTGAAAGCCTCTAAACACTATTGTATCTGCCTCCACAGCCATCCCTGGCAGTGCATTCCAGGCCCCCACTACTGTGTAAGAAAATAACTAGCCCCACATATCTCTATTAAACCTTTCTCCTCAGTTTATAGCTATGCCCTCTAGTGGTGGACATTTCAACCCTGGAGAAATGGTTCTGTCGACCCTATCTATGCCCCTCATAATTTTATATACTTCTATCGTCTCCCCTTAACCTCTTCCAGATAATTCCAGATAAATGTATTATCTGCACTTTTTCTTTAGCTGTACCACTATATGCTGCACTCTATTTATTTTCTCTTTTGCACTACCTTTTGTACCCGCATATGGCATGATTTGCCTGTATAGCATACAAAACTGTTTTTCACTGTACCTCGGTATACGTGACAATAAGCCAATAACCTGGTTTCCTACATTTTGGAGTCTTTGGTCTAATTGGTTGCTCAGTCATATAATGATTTTACAGCTTGTGAAAGCCATTGATGAATTATAAATGATATCAACTTGCACATTGCATTAGAATTAAGGAAATCTTAGTGCTGACTAAATATCTGTAGGAACAATTTTTAAATAACGATGGTGAGAATTAAATTTCACTACTGATAGCAACCTTAAGATCATGTGTTTAAGAAGGAACTGCAGATGCTGGAAAATCGAAGGTAGACAAAAGTGCTGGAGAAACTCAGCGGGTGCGGCAGCATCTATGGAGCGAAGGAAATAGGCAACGTTTTGGGTCAAAACCCTTCTTCAGACTGATGTAGGGTGGGAAGAAGAAAGGAAGAGGAGGAGCCAGGGGGCTGAGGGAGAGCTGAGAAGGGGAGGAGACAATAAGGGCTACCGGAAATTGGAGGAGTCATTGTTCAAGCTGTTGGGGTGTAAACTGCCCAAGCGGAATATGAAGTGCTGCTCCTCCAATTTCCGTTGGTTCACTCTGGCCATGGAGGAGGCCCAGGACAGAAAGGTCGGATTTGGAATGGGAGGGGGAGTTGAAGTGCTGAGCCACCGGGAGATCAGATTGTTTATTGCGGACCGAGCGGAGGTGTTCGGCGAAACGATCGCCAAGCCTACGCTTGGTCTCGCCGATGTAGATCAGCTGACATCTAGAGATCATATTCCTTTTTGAAAGAATAAAGATATAATTTGGAATTCTGAAGAAATGCCAGATTGATAAATGAAGTATGCATTTGTTCAGCATATAGCTATTCATTTGGTATCAATCTAACTTCTGTTAAATGCATTATTGCAATTGAAAAGTAATTTGTATCATTTCACTTGCGTTGTCTGTTATATGGGAAATTGATTTGTTGAGGTTTTATATCATGTAAAGCTTAGGAGAAAATTAAATATTTGGAGACTGTGAAAATGTATTTTCTCAGTACTTTGCTGGAGCATTTCATGTTGACTTCAATGGGAATTTTCAATCTTGAGCTTCTTGAAAGATAAGACCTCTTTTCAATTAGATTTTGCAAAGGGCATTATTTTCCAAAACTACATGCAGGCTTTACATAATGTTCTTGGATCTGCATGTTTAAATTGGGTTGATTTACTCTGTAAACTCGCTGCTTGAGCTAGAGTTAAACTGTGTAATTGTTACCCTTGCTTCATCATCATCATAACTTACATTAATATTCATCTTTATCACAGAAAATGCCTTGTGGTACTTCAGAAACATGAGGAAATGTGATGAACTCCAAAGCGGCAATTTTTGCTGAGTTAATAAAAGCTGAGATGCTTCAGATAACTAAAGATTAATTTTGTTGTATGACTCAGCAAGAATGGTCAGAGGTCATAAATTTAAGAAAACATCTTTTAAAATAATTTAATGATGGCTAGTAAGAATTTTCCAGAAAATGGTTTCTGATTACATGAAGGCCAATGCTGGAAACAGGAGAGTTGGGTGGATGGTAAGTGAATGAGTTATGAGTTTGGGTGAGTGAGGTCAAAATGATTTATGTAAAGATCATTCAACGGACCAAGTTTATAGTGGAGCCAATGTACAGACTAAGGCAGATGATTTTATAGTGCATAAGTTTGTATTCATGATGGTTGGTCGGGCGAATGCATTGAACAATAAAAAACCCTAAATTTTGGGCTTCATAGTGACATTTTGGACAAGTTTATCGATTAATTAATCAAAATGATCTTAGCTGCCTTGCTGTTTGGTTTACTTATGAATAAAAATTACTATGTAATTAAGAAGCTTATAGCAGATCCTATAAAACTCATAATTACTTTGCAATCAAGGTTTGTGAAAATGTAAATTGCACTTTGAAGTTATAATGTTCTTGCTGTGGATTTGCATTTCCATCTACCATAAATGTGGCCCAAGGCCATGGAGATGTTCCATGGTTTGACAATATCCATCTTTAAAAGCATGTTGCATCATCCCATCATGTGAGTCTCCTAATCCCTATGTTGTGCAGTGTTCCCTCAGTACCATTTAATGGTGGAGCATTTTGCTTGAGATGCAATTAACTTGTCCAGTGAAGGAAGTTTCCTTTTTTTTTTCTGTATACAGCTGCAATGATGAAAAAGTAGGTATCCTGTTTGTCTCTCTTGGAAGGTAATGGTGTCCCATCTATTACATGTTTTTATATTTTACTGTTTTAACAGAATTGAAACACAGGAATCTCAAACAGAAGCCCTTCCTCAGTCCAGACCAAGAACCTGAGGGGAGGCGGGTGGGAAAGTTGGTTTGTGGAGGAGAACTTCATTCCAAAAATGAGGACTACTGCACTTTTGGTAAATGACCTGCATTATCTTATCACTTATTGCTCTGCTTCAGTTAATGTAAGGTCACT
Organism: Malacoraja senta; assembly: GCA_038087875.1. Lineage (NCBI taxonomy): Eukaryota > Metazoa > Chordata > Chondrichthyes > Rajiformes > Rajidae > Malacoraja > Malacoraja senta. Next base: position 14,943 of record JAXLNO010003081.1, read on the forward strand.
GAATCTCTCAAGGTGATTGATTCATGATAGGATGTTACTAAATGGGAGTTCTAATAGAGAAAAAAAAAACGTAACTCTGCATTTTAATTAATGGATAAGTACAAATATGAAAACTAGTGGTGGAGTAAATGGCAATAAACATGTAGTCATATTCCTCTCCATCATCTATAAATGATTTGATGCACAGTGGGGAACGAGTTATATTTTAATGTTGCAAGTTTTTGATTTTTCGAAGGAACCAATGAGACAAGTATCAGAATTTTTAAGGTTTAACTTTTGAAATGAAATATAGAAACATAGAAAATAGGTGCAGGAGTTGGCCATTTGGCCCTTCGAGCCAGCACCGCCATTCAATGTGATCATGGCTGATCATCCACAGTCAGTACCCCGTTCCTGCCTTCTCCCCATATTCCTTGTTTCCGCTAGCCCGAAGAGCTCTATCTAACTCTCCTTTGAATGCATCCAGTGAATCGACCTCCACTGCCTTCTGTGGCAGAGAATTCCACATATTCACAACTCTCTGGGTGAAAAAGTTAATCATCTCAGTTCTAAATGGCCTACCCCTTAATTCTTACTGTGACCCCTGGTTCTAGACTCCCCCATCGGGAACATGTTTCCTGCATCTAGCTTGTCCAATCGCTTAATGATTGTATACGTTTCAATAAGATACCCTCTCATCCTTCTAAATTCCAGTGAATACAAGCCCAGTCGTTCCATTCTTTCATGGTAGTTGGGATAAAAGAGGAAAGAATCCTTGATGCTTGGAGATCACTTAATTAATTGAAAATATCATTGCAACTCTTCTCGTGGTAGGGGTATTAAGTTTGAAATTACATAAAGGGAAGACGCATTAGTTCTGAATATAATACGTTTTGAGCTTGTATAAGTGTGATTTTGTCAGAGAAATTTAAATGTACATTTATATATTAATGTTAACATATGTAACAAACATTTAAATTGCTTATTGAATGTTGGTATTTGTTTTGCGAGCGATGTCATGATTGAAAATGGAAGTGATGTTACAGTTATATAGACAAAAATACTCTGATTATATTCCACTTAAAGTAGTGCTTCAGTTTTGCCAACAGTATACTTTAGGATAATTAAGAGATTTGACATATTGTTTGAATGCTTCAGTGACAACTATGTTTAATTTCTTTGGAGATGGGAGTCAAATCCAAAAATGTAAATGAAGGTTAGGTAGGTTTGCAAATATATTTATTCTGCAATAGGTTTTGTTCTTTCTTGTCAAACTACAGTCGTAGGAGACACCACCATAGGAGTATCTCATTTGTTGTGGTAATGACTAGTTCCCAAATGTCAGTTTAATGTTGGTGTGAAATGAAAAACCTTATGATGGAAATGTATCTTAAGCACTGTTCTGTTGAATCCACATAGAGTTCATTGACTTTTTAAGGATAATACTAACATTGAATTTAAATTTCCTCGCACTGCATTAGCATTGGCAGTTATGTATCAACCTACTGTATCAACTGAAGCCATTTATTACTATTAAAGTATCAGTACTACAACTATACTAGACATGGTGAAAGGAAAGCCAGAATTTAAATTGAGAACATGTGATTGAAAGTCTTCCTATTCCTGTAGCAGCTGTTTATGCTTGTAATTGATGCATCACACTTGCAGTTGTTGACAATGATTTTGCTCCTTGCTACTTGGTTGTGAAATATTTCTAGTTTGTTTACTCTGCACTTGACTTACCTGTCAGGTGACGGGCATAAGAATTTCATTGTTTTATTTTGGGAGATACGACAATAAACACTCTTGATGCTCTATTTTAAGAATATTAAAATGTTATCTATTTTAAGAGCTCTTTTTAAAAATGTGGTTGATTTTATGAAATGTTATGTGGTTTGTCCTATTGGAATACATGAAAGCATGAAATTGTCAGTGTCAGAGATACTGATTTTGGCAATATCAAAACTGGACATATTTTGATTTGTGGGGATTGACATTCTACTTTATAAAATGCAGTGACTATGTTAAGGTTGGTGTTTTTTAGATCAGAATTTCATGCAATTTTTAAATTGACCAACTTTACAGTAAACTGTAAAACAAGAATGAAGATTGGAAATATTGGGAAAAGTTCATCACTTTGATTTTTTAAAAACGGTTTAATATGTATTTCAGACTTTTCCTGAAAATGAATTGAATATTCACTTGTCTGAAATTAAATACTAGTCAGTTTAGCCTGTGTGATATGACATTATTCCAGACTACAGATTGTACAACCTGTCTAAATGTCTACTTATATTTGGGCTGCTTCAAATAAGACAATTCTATTCAAAGCAATTAAAAAATATATATATATAATGGTATTGGTTGCTGACTCCAAGATGACTGCACGTTTCTTCAGATTTTTTTTAGTAATTGCTTCAATTATAAATTAACTGAATAAAGTGTTTCAGTTGTCATAAATGTGCAGAAAAATATAGTGAAGTCAATCAACTGTTCAAGGTCGATGGAATAAGGTAGGAGTTGGCTATCTTAACATGGTGACCTAAATTATATAACTTTCCCTGTGGTGTAACCAATGTTGAAGCATTCAGCATTGTTTTCTTCTTTTCAATTAGATCCCTATGGAAATAAAATCTAGTACTTAAAATACTTTGGTCACAGCCTTATTAGCCCATCTATCTACTGTGTGATTTATATATTTATTCTCTCAGATTATTTTGCTTCGCTGTCACATTTACATTATTACTTTCAATTTGCATGCTGTCTTTCTTTGCATAAAATACTATACCTTGCTTTTAACATTAGAAATATTGTCAATTCAAGAAAATTATCATTGTCTCAATTTGTTTCAGTACCACAATTTCTTCCTTTGTCCACAATTATTTACCACCACTCTGTTGTGCATTCAATTTAAAGTTCATTCTGTAACTTTGCATGCTATAATTCCATTCATTAATGGAATGACTGAATCAATGCCAACTTTTAGTCAGGCATAATTGCTATCGCCACCTCAAAACATTTTTCATAGAGGGTTTCGGCCCGAAACGTTGCCTATTTCCTTCGCTCCATAGATGCTGCTGCACCCGCTGAGTTTCTCCAGCATTTTTGTGTACCTAACATTTTTCATAGGTTGGTTTAGCTAGCGTCCCCCTTTTTCATATTGTCGTCTAGCCATTATTTTTGTTTTTGTTTTATTTTGCCTGCAATACCGATATTTTTCAACCTAATTTTAAATTGGTCATTGTTCCCTTTGAAAAGCTCTTGGTGTCAACAAACTGCAGATCTATTATACTTGAATCTTTTCAAATAAAGGATTAAAGATGTATAATATCCATTCTGCTTAGTGCATTCATATGTATTTTTTCAACATGAAGAGTTGCTGAACTTTTATTCCCCAAGTTTGATTAGTTATTGGAATAGTTCTTTCTCTTTCAAAATGATCAAGATTTCTAATCGCATCTTCAGTTCTCGATCTATCTGTTTGATAGATTATTTTCCCTACCCCTACTTTCATTTGCTGCATCACCACATCCTCAGCATTTCCCTCATCCCTTCCCATCATCTTGCTCCCTCAGCACCCAGCCTGCTGCATGAAACAAAATGTGCTATGTCGGGAGTTAATCGACTGCAAACAATCAATTGGCTCAATAATTTGTGAGAGGATAAATTGAAATTAAATTTCTTCTAACAATTGGAAGAGTGGGCTGAAAGATGGCAGATGGAGTTTAATGCTGATAAGTGTGAGGTGCTACATCTTGGCAGGACAAATCAAAAGAGGACGTACATGGTAAATGGTAACGAATTGAGGAATGCAGTTGAACAGAGGGATCTAGGAATAACTGCATAGTTCCCTGAAGGTGGAATCTCATGTAGATAGGGTGGTAAAGAAAGCTTTTGATGTGCTGGCCTTTATAAATCAGAGCATTGAGTATAGAAGTTGGGATGTAATGTTAAAATTGTACAAGGCATTGGTGAGGCCAATAATGGAATATGGTGTACAATTCTGGTCACCAAATTATAGGAAAGATGTCAACAAAATAGAGAGAGTACAGAGGAGATTTACTAGAATGTTGCCTGGGTTTCAGCACCTAAGTTACAGAGAAAGGTTGAACAAGATAGGTCTTTATTCTTTGGAGCACAGAAGGTTAAGGGGGGACTTGATAGAGGTCTTTAAAATTATGAGAGGGATAGACAGAGTTGATGTGGGTAAGCTTTTTCCTTTGAGAGTAGGGAAGATTCAAACAAGAGGACATGATTTGAGAATTAAGGGACAAATGTTTAGGGGCAACATGAGGGGGAACTTCTTTACTCGGAGAGTGGTGGCTGTGTGGAATGAGCTTCCAGTGGAAGTGGTGAAGGCAGGTTCGTTTTTATCATTTAAAAATAAATTGGATAGGTATATGGACGGGAAAGGAATGGAGGGTTATGGTCTGAGTGCAGGTAGATGGGACTAGGTGAGAGTAAGTGTTCGGCATGGACTAGAAGGGCCGAGATGGCCTGTTTCCGTGCTGTATTTATTATATGGTTATATGGTTAATGTAAATTTGTCTTGGGTTGATGCCATTTTATTAACACATGCACGCAGGACTGAAGTAGGCCTCTCCACCCCTCAATCAAATCATTCTGTAAACTCTAGCAGATGGAAGCTTTGGCTTTTGCCATGAGACAACCTGCCCATTCCAAGTATTAGTCATAAACTTTCACTGAACTCCTTTCAACACAGCTTCCTTATGCTAGAAGCTTGTTAACACTGTACACAGCACACCATATGTTGGTTCACCAATGTCAATATAACTGAAGCACAAGCTACTCTATTTGACTTTTGTAACTTCAATGGAACACCATTGAAATACATTATAGCAGCTATTGTCTATTAAAGGATATTTCTAATGAAGTGAATTTGCATCCATAATCAGAATAGTAAAGAATTAAATTGTCTTCTAGGTTTGTTAGGTTTATTATGGACTTCAAACTCAGAGATCCAACTCGCTTATGTTTAATTAAAACTGCAATATTTTTAGACTCTTAAAAACATGCCCCCAGTTTCTTTATAAAGTGGGGGGGCTACATTTGCATGCAAATGTCTATTCCACTTTTGCATGGCTTTCAAGAGATTATTGTTGGTGTATTTGGTACTTTAAGAACCTGAACTACTTTAAGGATTTCAGGCTGAGTGGTGACTACACAAGTGTTGATGTTGGATAAGAATTTGAGTGGTGGCCTGGAAAATATCCAATATTGTTCAGATGGAAGTTCTATAAAATGACTCTGCATGGCTTTTTAGTGTGGCAATTCAATACAAATTGAATTTTAAATTGTCACTTCAGATTAATGTCAGTTTAGTGTAAATTGGTGTTGATAGTTGGCTTGGACATGGGCCAAATGGGTCTGACTCCATTATAATGATCAGCAAAGGATTGCATTTGTCATGTCAGATTGCTGTGTCATTTAACTGCTGCTTAATAGTATGGGAATTGAAAATATTTGGAACATTTTAGTATTGTGATGGTACAAGACATTCTTCATTGAATTTTCAATTCAATTTCAATTCAATTTATTTGTCTTTTGGACAAATTTGTCATTTGGACCCCTTGAGGTCCAAACGAAATGTCGTTTCTGCAGCCATACAATACAAAACGAAGAAGACCCGAGACACAACACAATTTACACATTACATCCATCACAACTCTGTGATGGAAGGCAAAAAAAACGTATCTCTCCACTGCACTCCACCCCCCCCCCCCCCCGATGTCAGAGTCAAAGTCAAAGCGCCCGGCGGGCGATGGTGATTGTCCCGCAGCCATTAAAGCCACGCCGGGTGATGCAAGGTCGCGCACCGGGTCTTGGTGTTAGAGCCCCGGCGTGCGCTCGCAAAGTCCGGTGGCCATTCCAAGCCGTGCGGGGGGATAAAGCCCCGCTCCAGGTGCGCTTCAACCCCGCAACTCGGGCGGGAGAAGTCGCCGCTGCGGAAGCCCCGAAAAGCGGTCTCCCACCAGGGGACCCGCGGGCTTACGGTGTTGCCGTCCGCCAGACCCGCGGTTGTAGCCTCCGAATCTCCGGCGGTCGGGTAGCAGCAGCGCTCCACCACAGCTCCACCCGCTCCGGACTCGGCCAGCCCCGCGACGGTGAGTAGTCCGCAGCTCCACGGGAGCCCCAGGTCGCTCCTGCTGGAGGCCGCTCCACGTTGCCCAGCCCCAACGACAACGGAGACCCGACAAAGAAAAGGTCGGGTCTCTCGTGCAGCGGAAAGATTTCAAAGTTTCCCCCCCCCCACCCCCACCCCCACCCCCACCCCCCCACACACATACCCCGACAAAAAAAATAATAAAAAACTACATAAAAACGAGACAAAAATAATAAAAAGACAGACGGACTGCAGAGGCCGCTGCAGACGAAAGTCGCGCCGCCCACATCATTACCAAAGATATAAAGAATGTTTTATCTGTTTTACCCTTAAACCATGGGAAAAATTAGAATTAGAAGTAATCTCTTGATTATTCCAGTGCTCTGTAATCTAGATTTCAATTTCATAATTTTTTTATTTCCTCTCTTCCATAGAGTTAAATTGCTACCTGGTACTCGTGACTTAAAATTTCTTATCCTCCTTGGCTGGTAATACAGTGCCCTCCATAATGTTTGGGACAAAAACCCATCATTTATTTATTTGCCTCTATACTCCACAATTTGAGATTTGTAATAGAAGATGATCACCTGTGGTTAAAGTGCACATTGTCAGATTTCAATAAAGTCCATTTTTATACATTTTGGTTTCACCATGTAGAAATTACAGCTGTGTTTATACATAGTCCCCCCATTTCAGGGCACCATAATGTTTGGGACACATGGCTTCACAGGTGTTTGTAATTGCTCAGGTGTGTTTAAATGCCTCCTTAATGCATGTATAAGAGAGCTCTCAGAACCTTGTCTTTCCTCCAGTCTTTCCATCACCGTTGGAAACTTTTATTCCTGTTTATCAACATGACCAAAGTTGTGACAATGAAAGTCAAAAAAGCCATTATGAGACTGAGAAACAAGAATAAAACTGTTAGAGACATCAGCGAAACATTAGGCTTGCCAAAATCAACTGTTTGGAACTTCATTAAGAAGAAAGAGAGCACTGGTGAGCTTACTAATTGCAAAGGGAATGGCAGGCCAAGGAAGACCTCCACAGCTGATGACAGAAGAATTCTCTCTATAATAAAGAAAAATTCCCAAACACCTGTCCGACAGATCAGAAACACTCTTCAGGAGTCGGGTATGGATTTGTCAATGACCACTGTGCGCAGAAGACTTCATGAACAGAAATACAGACGCTACACTGCAAGATGCAAACCACTGGTTAGTGGCAAAAATAGGATGGCCAGGTTACAGTTTGCCAAGAGGTACCTAAAAGAGGAACCACAGTCCTGGAAAAAGGTCTTGTGGACAGATCAGACAAAGATTAACTTGTATCAGACTGATGGCAAGCACAAAGTATGGAGGAGAGAAGGAATTTCCCAAGATCCAAAGCATACCATCTCATCTATGAAACACAATGGTGGGGGTGTTATGGCCCGGGCATGTATGGCTGCTGAAGGTACTGGCTCACTTATCTTCATTGATGATACAACTGCTGATGGTAGTAGCATAATGAATTCTGAAGCGTATAGACACATCCTATCTGCTCAAGTTCAAACAAATGCCTCAAAACCTATTGGCTGGCAGTTCATTCTACAGCAAGACAATGATCCCAAACATACTGCTAAAGCAACAAAGGAGTTTTTCAAAGCTTAAAAAAATGGTAAAGACACCCAGCAACTGATGATGTCCATGAATCGCAGACTTCAAGCATTCATTGCATACAAAGGATATGCAACAAAATACTAACATTATGGTGCTCTGAAATAATAAACCTTATAAAGAAAGCACATCAACGCCTCTACACCCTGAGAAGATTACGGAGAGTCGGGGAGGACTCTCTCGAACTTCTACAGGTGCACAGTAGAGAACATGCTGACCTGTTGCATCGTGGCTTGGTTCGGCAACTCAGGAGCAGAAAAGACTGCAAAAAGTTGTAAGCACTTCCCAGTCCATCATCGGCTCTGACCTCCCTACCATCGAGGAGATTTATCTCAGTCGCTGCCTCAAAAAGGCTCCCAGCATCATCAAGGACCCACACCATCCTGGCCACTCACTCATTTCCACGCTGCCTTCAGGTAGAAGGTACAGGAGCCTGAAATCTGCAACATCCAGGTTCAGGAATAGCCATTTCCCCACAGCCATCAGGCTATTAAACTCAACTCAAACAAAACTCTGATCATTAATAGCCCATTGCACTTTATCTGTTTATTTATGTGTGTGTGTGTATATATATATAATTTTGAGCCCTGCAGAACAGAACTGATCAGTGTGACCATATACCGATATATATCTATCTATATCTATATCTATATCTATATCGGTATATGGTCACACTGATCAGTTCTGTTCTGCAGGGCTCAAAATTAGCGGTTGCCCGGGTGCCATTGAGCACCCAAAGTGCCGCCGGGCAACCTAAACACCGAGTCATTTTGCCCAGCTTGGCAATCAAATACTGGTTTATACCGATAGACACAAAAATCTGGAATAACTCCGCGGGTCAGGCAGCATCTCTGGAGAATAGGAACGTGACGTTTCGTGTCGGTGGCGGCTGTGCGGGGCAAAGATACTAGGTGCGTGGTGACGAAGAGTCGGAGCGAATGACGGGCCCCGAACAGCGGCAGCAGCGGCCGCGACAGCGGCTCCACCGCCTCCTCCCGTTTCCTGTACTGACCCCCCCCCCCCATTCATCCTGTACTGATCCCCCCATTCAAGAAGAATGGGGGGGAACAGTCTGAAGAACGGTCTCGACCCGAAACGTTGCCTATTTCCTTCGCTCCATAGATGCTGCCTCACCCGCTGAGCTTCTCCAGCATTTTTGTCTACCCCCATTCATCCTGTACTGATCCCCGCCATCCACCCCATACTGAACCCCCCCATTCAACACCACTGACATCCCCCGTGCTCTCCCCTCACAATTTTACATACTCCAACCAACACGTACTAATTCACCTGCCTCAATCCATCCATTCCGCACCGATTGCCTGTATATTTTGTTATGGATAAATTATGTGGGAAGCAAGAGTGTTTCTGTACCAATAGCAATAACGACCCATGCTAAGGCCATGTCATGATAATTTTAGGTCATTCACAGAGAACAGCTTGCATCAATCTGTAGTGTGCATGGTTAAGCATATATGTTACCATGGTCCAGGATTTATTGACACAGGTTGATCATATGCTGAATAATCCAACCACATTTTTGTTTGGAACTGGAAAGAACTAATAGAAATTGCATTAATTGCAATGTGTAAAAAGAATTGAGATATTGTATTATAATTTTGCTGCATGTCATTGTGGTATATATCATGTCTTGATTAGTGAATATGTTTAGTTTGTGAGTTATTTGAAGCAGAAATAATATGTGAATGTAGACAAAAGTGCTGGACAAACTCAGCGGATGCAGCAGCATCTATGGAGCGAAGGAAATAGGCAACGTTTCGGGCTGAAACCATTCTTCAGACTGATGGGTTTCGGCCTAAAACGTTGCCTATTTCCTTCGCTCCATAGATGCTGCTGCACCCGCTGAGTTTCTCCAGCACTTTTGTCTACCTTCGATTTTCCAGCATCTGCAGTTCCTTCTTGAACATAATATGTGAATGCTTCATTGAGCATAATTCCGACTGGTAACTACGCACTTCGTTCGAGCACATTATCGCACGCGTCATGCAAACCGACTTAAATGACCACCTAAACCTAAACAGAGAAAAAAAGTTAAGTGAGAGCCCTGTTCTGTATTTATTTATGTCTACTTTTTTTCTGTTGTGCTGAAGCAAAGCAAGAATTTCATTGTCCTATCTGGAACACATGACAATAAACTCTATTGAATTTTGAATCTTGAAATGGGGGGACTATGCATAAACACTGCTGTAATTTTTACATGGTGAAACCAAAATGTATAAAAATAGCCATTATTAAAATCTGATGATGTGTACTTTAACCACATGTGATTTTTTTTCTATTACAAATCTCAAATTGTGTAGTACAGAGGCAAATAAATAAATGACGGGTCTTTGTCCCAAACATTATGGAGGGCACGGTGCCTGTGTTTTAAACTTCTCATCTAGATTGCTCCATAGCTTTGTGCCCTCGGTTTCCTCTAATTCGTTAACCCTTCTGGTGGTGCCATGTTTAACTGAACAGGTGCAGCATTTAGCTCCGTTCCCGAAAATTGCTAATTCTCGCTTTAAAAATCGATTGGGAAGTTGGGACTGAGTGTATAAACTTACCGGAGCTGCTTGTCACAGTGCTGATGACGTCATCAGAAATCGCCGCGAAAATAACGGAGGTTTAAGGTATTTTTAAATGATAAGAACGACTCCCTGTCAGAGCCCTCGGAGATCTGTCTCCAAGCAACTTGTGAAAAAACAGTCACCACCTGAAAAAATTCAAGAACCTGAAGAAGTAATTGCTGAACTAGCCTTGAAAATGACTACAAGATCAAAGGCTGAAATGGCTGAAAAGGTTTTAAAGGATAAAGAGCTAGAGGACATTAAGGCATCGGTGAGTGACTTAAAAAATGAACTTTTGGCATGTAATAAAAGTATGATGGAGAGCATGATGAAGAACATGAACACTGGGAATCAGAAAGTAATTGATTCAATCGGCAATATAAATAAACAAATTGACGATGTGCATGGTGAATTATCTTTGAAAATTGATAAGGTGGAAGAAGATTGTACTAATAAGCTGGATGCGGTCCACCAAACTGTTACAACATGTTGTACTACCATGAAACATATAGAAATAGCAATGCTACAAATGGCTTAAGAAATGCAGAAAATTAAGAAGGATTATGTATGTGTCGTGGGTCAGCTGGCTAAAACGTCGGATAAATGCCTTGATTTGGAAGCACGGTCAAGACGGCAGAATTTAAGAATAGTTGGAGTGACAGAAGGAGCGGAGGGGAATGAGCCCCGAGAGTACACTGCCAACTTACTTAAACATATACTTGACCTGCCAGCTAAACCGAAAATAGAAGTGGCACATCGGGTGAAACGGGCAAAATCAAGGGCACAAACAGGAGGAGCTCCCCCACGACAGATCATTGTGAAATTTCGAGATATTTCAGCTTTGGAAGAGGCCATGAGAAAAATTCAATATGGAAAGATCATGAAGTTTGGGACGGACACTATCAAACTTTTTAGAGACTATCCTTATGAAATTGCTAAAAAAAACGAGAAGTGTTTAAAAATACACAACAGATCTTGAAAGGGCACAGGGAAATCAGATATGGCATAATTTATCCAGCTAAGATGATTATTACTTATAAAGGTACCGAACTTAAGTTTAACGATCCAGAAGCTGCTTACAAATACGCTCAAGACATCTTAAAAGAAATAGATGCTTAAGTAAAACATCACATCCTCAAGACAAGGTTTTATTCTACAGACAACGGCCGAGGGAAGGTCGATAGAAATAACTTTTTAAACTTTTAAAAAGGATTAAGATGGCGCAGCTTCTCCATGTGCGGCTGTCTTGACACTCTTATCTCCTCAAGGTAATTTTCGGCTCCAAGATGAGCGAAAGATGGAATAACAAGGGCATGGCTGAATGAGGAACCTAACGAAGACGTATTGGAAAAGAAAAATTCCTGAATGAAAGACTCTTAACATTTTATCCCTACACTAATTCCATACTAACACAAAAACTATTGAACTAATATAGTAATAGTAACTAAAGTTATTGAAATTAACACACTAACAGTAATAGTAATTGATTTAAAATTGAATTGCTTAATTGATAAAATGTAATCATCCATTATAAGGATTGACCCCCCCGGGTAGGGGAGGAGGGGGGGCTAAATATAAGGAAATAGTTTTACAACAGACTAAAAATTTAATTTAGAAATTATGATAGGCTGCAGTTCAAATTTTGAGTGGAAGGAGGTGAGGAGATTCAGAATCTTGGCAAACAGCCAGGTGCCTGAATCGGGTTAGCCCCTTCCAGCCAAAGGCAGGGGAAGAAAATGTAATAATTGTTAACATAAGTAAATGGTAGATAAGTTTGGAGATTAGAGAAGATTTAATTAGATATATAGATATGGTAGATACGGTAAGGCTGACACATAAAATCTGGCTTTGAATGGGTCCCAACTCCATTTTGTAAGATTATTCAAGGGGACGGAGCTAAATGTAGATTAACAACTACGGAAGTCATTAATTGTGTAACTACCAATTACACAATTAATGACTTGTGTAACTACCACTGTGGATAATTGGTTACAGTGTCGTCATTTTTAGACACTAACCTCACTTCTTTGATTTTTTTAAAATGTCACAATAATGTACACTTTTTTGTTTCTTTGCTTAAGGACAATTTTGAGAGGGATGTAATAACTGAATTTAATATTGCAAATGCTCGCCCAACAGCCAGAGACCTAAGGTATGGGTTGCACCACATATTTAAAAGGTATTAAATAATTCAAAATGCAAGACGATAAACAAAAGAAATTTGGAGGAATCACATTCTGCAGTTGGAATATTAGGGGTGCTAATGAACCAATTAAAAGGGGTAAGATTTTTGCACAATTGAAGTCACTCAATACGGGCATAATATTTCTACAAGAAACTCACTTGAAACTGCAAGCTCAAGCCAGATTGAAGGCAAACTGGATAGGCCAAACATACCAATCTTCATATATTTCCAAAGCTAGAGGCACAGCAATTATTATTCGAAAAGGTATACCATTTAAATCGAAGAATATCATAACAGATAAGGATGGAAGATACCTTATAGTTACCGGAGAGATTCATGCTACCCCAATTACCTTGGTAAATATTTATGCGCCTAATTTTGATAATCCTCAATTTTTTAATAAAATCTTGAATATAATTACAGTTCAATTTATCAAAATGTGATAATTGGGGGAGATTTTAACTATTTTTGATCCATATTTGGATAAATCTTCACAACAGAGCAGGGGCAATACAAAATCTAAAACCAGGGAAATCTTAAATACTTACATAAAAAATACAAATATAACAGACGTTTGGAGGATCGCTAACCCTGTCGGAAGGGAATACTCGTTTTATTCAATGGTACATAAAACTTACTCACGTATCGACTATTTTTTAGTGGATACAAAACTAATTCCCTATATATTGAATCCAAAATATCACAATAGTATAATTTCTGATCACTCCCTGTTAACATTTTTTTTTAAAATTAGGAATGCCTTTTAATAAATCGTTTTGGAGGTTTAATCCCCAAATCTTAAATGACCCACAAGGGGAAATATATTTAAAACAACAGATGGAACTTTTTTTAAAGAATAATGACACCCTAGAGACCTCACCAGTTCTACTATGGGAATCATTCAAAGCAGTTATTAGAGGATCTATAATCTCATACCAAGCTTTTTAAAATAAAAGGAATAAGAAAGAACAAAGGCAGTTAGAAGAACGGATTCGAGAATTGGAATTAGATAATGCTAAAGAGCCTACTATAGACAAACATAATAAAATAACAATAATGAAATTTAAATTAAACAAAATATTATCAGCAAATGTTATCAGATTGTTTCTAATTACAAAACAGGAAAATTTTGAATTTGGGGATAAACCACACAAACGTCTGGCTCGACAACTGAAAAAACGGGAAAAGGATCACACGATTTTAAAGATTAAATCAGATAATGGGGAATTGTTAACACTACCTAAGGATATTAATAAAAGATTCGCTCAATTTTATCAAAACTTATATACATCTAAAGCGGTAGCAGATAGTACCAAAGTTAGAGAGTTTCTGGATAATTGTAATCTCCCAAAACTCAATTTGAGTGAACAAGAGGAATTAGGTGCACAAGTCTCAACTAAGGAAATAGAAGAAACAATAAATACATTAAAGAATGGAAAAACACCAGGACCAGATGGTTTTAGTAATGAATTTTATAAAAGATTTTACGAGATAATTACACCACGACTACACAAAATGTATACATATGCTTTTAAAGAACATACACTTCCAGAAACATTAGCGGAATCAACGATTACACTTATACCTAAAAAAGGTAAAGATTTAGAAGATCCGGGTTCTTATAGAGCTATTGCGCTGTTAAATACAGATCAAAAAATATTAGCGAAAACATTAGCTAGAAGATTAAGTAACTATGTTAGTAAATTAATAAATCCGGATCAAACGGGGTTTATACGCAAGAGATACTCAAACAATAACCTGAGACATCTGTTTGATATAATGCACTCACATAAAACCGAAGAACAAGACTTATCAATTATTTCACTGGATGCAGAAAAAGCATTTGATCAAGTGGAATGGGATTATATGGTTAAAGTACTGCAAAAATTTCAAGTGGGAGAGAATGTTATCGCTTGGGTAAAATTATTATATGATAGGCCTACTGCCAGAATATTAACTAATAATATTTTGTCCTCGAAATTTCAGTTATCAAGGGGAAATAGACAGGGTTGTTCATTATCACCTCTGCTATTTGCTCTTGTAATAGAACCGTTAAGTCAAGTCAAGTGAGTTTATTGTCATGTGTCCCTGGTAGGACAATGAAATTCTTGCTTTGCTTGAGCACAACAGAACATAGTAGGCATTTACTACAAGGCATTCTATAAATATATATACAATGGTCAATATACTGATAAAGTGCAAATAACAGTATTGGCTAGTAAAGTTCAGTGTTATGTCCGAGCCAGGTTTAATAGCCTGATGGCTGTGGGGAAGTAGCTGTTCCTGAACCTGGTCGTTGCAGTCTTCAGGCTCCTGTACCTTCTACCTGAAGGTAGTAGGGAGATGAGTGTGTGGCCAGGATGGTGTGGGTCCTTGATGATGCTGCCAGCCTTTTTGAGGAAGCGACTGTGGTAGATCCCCTCGATGGAAGGGAGGTCAGAGCCGATGATGGACTGGGCAGTGTTTACTACTTTTTGTAGTCTTTTCCTCTCCAGGGCACTCAAGTTGCCGAACCAAGCCACGATGCAACCGGTCAGCATGCTCTCTACTGTGCACCTGTAGAAGTTAGAGAGAGTCCTCCTTGACAAACCGACTCTCCGTAATCTTCTCAGGAAGTAGAGGCGCTGATGTGCTTTCTTAATAATGGCATCATTGTTCTTGGACCAGAAAAGATCTTCAGAGATGTGCACGCCCAGGAATTTGAAGCACTTGACCCTTTCAACCATCGACCCGTTGATATAAACGGGACTGTGGGTCCCCATCCTACTCCTTCCAAAGTCCACAATCAGTTCCTTAGTTTTGCTGGTGTTGAGGGCCAGGTTGTTGTGCTGGCACCATATGGACAGTTGCTCGATCTTATATGGACAGTTGCTCGATCTTATATGGACAGTTAGCGGAAAGTATTAGGATACATCCGAACATTCATGGGTACAATACAAAATACTCAAATAATAAGATATCTTTATATGCAGATGATGTACTACTATATATCACAAAATCACAAATTAGTATACCAAATATATTAAATTTAATAGAGGAATTTGGATCCTTTTCAGGATTGTTGTATTGTTGTTGTATATCTTTATTGTCGTTTCCTGAGTATTCGCATACCCAGAGGAAACAAAAAAAACGTTCCTCAACCAGTGTCCATTTCAGTGTGCAGTAAAAAATAAATAGAAGTAAAAATACATATATCATGAACAAATTAACACTCTACTCTACTAAACATCAACAGGCGTTCCGATCGGCAGCGGCACGACAGTGGCTCTGCTGCAGTGTGTCCAGGTTGGTGGTTGGTGCACGATACTTTGGCAGGGGACAAAGTCCGTTTATCAGTCTTATAACCTGCGGGAAGAAGCTGAGGAGCATCCTGCTGGTTTTGCACCTAATGCTCCGGTACCTCTTCCCAGATGGCAGGATGGAGAATATGTGATGCGATGGGTGGTAGGGGTCTTTGATGATGGAGATGGCTCTGCTGATACATCTCTTCCTGTATATGTCCAGCAGGAAAGGGAGTGGAGCACCAATAATCCTGCTGGCGGTCTTCACAATCCTGTCTAGTTGGTGCCGTTCGTACGCCTTGCAGCTCCCGAACCAGGAAGTGATGCCGTAGGTTAATGTGCTCTCGATTGTCCCCCCATAAAAAGTTCGTAGGTGTGTAGTGGGGAGACCTGCTTTACGTAGTCTTCGGAGAGGGTGTAG
This sequence comes from Malacoraja senta, assembly GCA_038087875.1. NCBI lineage: Eukaryota > Metazoa > Chordata > Chondrichthyes > Rajiformes > Rajidae > Malacoraja > Malacoraja senta. Next base: position 31,158 of record JAXLNO010003081.1, read on the forward strand.
TCGCTGCTGGGCTCTCTTGACCAGTGCTGTGGTGTTGGTCGTGGACGTCAGGTCATCTGACAGGTGGAGTCCTAGGAACTTCACGCTGTTGACCCTTTCCACATCAGCTCCATCGATGTGCAGAGGTGTATGGTGTTGTTTTCCCGCCCTCCTGAAGTCAACCACCATCTCCTTAGTTTTTCCCACGTTGAGAATGAGGTTGTGGGATTTGCACCATCCTGTGAGCAGCTCTGTGAGCAGGATATAGAATAAATTGGAATAAAAGTGAAATTATGACGATTAAACCTCAAGAACCGACACACCTGTTAAAATTCCCTTTTAAAATCGCTTCAGAAACATTTAAATATTTGGGAAATGAAATTACTAGAAAATATAAATCTCTATTTAATGCAAACTATAATATGCCCTTACTCAATAAACTAAACACACTGATTAAATTCTGGAAAACCCTCCCGATGTCTCTTATAGGCCGAATAAATGCTCTAAAAATGATCTTTTTACCACAAATTTTATATCTATTCCAGTCAATATACTTACCAAAATTTTTTTTTTTTAAATTGGATGCTGATATTACAAACTTTATATGGGACTATAAATTCCACAGAATCCAAAGAAAACATTTGTGTAAACCTAAAGAATTTGGTGGATTATCATTCCCCAATTTTTAATATTATTATTGGGCCACAAATGTCAAAAATATGATTCACCTGTTGGACAATTCGGCCCAGCAGGTGGAGTGGATAGCAATGGAGAGAGAGGACTGTTCCCCTTTTGATATAGGAGCGATCCTTCTCTCACCAACAAAAATGAAGAATACAATATATAGTAAAAATCCAATTATTCATAGTACAATTAGAATTTGGAAACAAATAAAATTAACGTTAAAATTAAGAAATCTATCACTTCTCTCACCTATAATGTTTAAACCTGTGATAGAGCTTTTATAAATTGGGAAAGAGTAGGAATTAAAACGTTTGGAGATATGTATGATAATGGAAGTTTTTTTAACATTTCACCAACTACAACTTAAATACAACCTAAATAGTAATCAATATTTCAAATATTTTCAAATACGTGACTATTTGAAAAAGTATACACGAGAATATCAAAATATGTCTCCTGACCTATTAGATGGGATAATGAATATAAAAGCGGAATCAGTTAATTTAATATCATACCTATACAATTCCATTTTAAACATAGAAATTCCATCATCGGATGGGATTAGAAGAGAATGGGAACAGGAACTAGCTATAAAAATCTCGAAAGAGAGTTGGGATAAACACCTATTATATGTGCATAAATGCTCGATTAACGTAAGACATTGATTCAATTTAAAATTTTACATAGATTATACTATTCAAAAGCTAAATTAAGTAAATTTTACCCAAATACCTCTGCTATCTGTGATAAATGCCTAATCCAAGAATCAACTATAGCACATTCTTTTGTTTTTTGTATAAAGATTCAAAAATTTTAGTATGAAATTTTTGAAATTTTCACTAAATTATTTAAAATAAAACTGATGATGTGTACTTTAACCACATGTGATTTTTTTTCTATTACAAATCTCAAATTGTGTAGTACAGAGGCAAATAAATAAATGACGGGTCTTTGTCCCAAACATTATGGAGGGCACGGTACCTGTGTTTTAAACTTCTCATCTCGATTGCTCCATAGCTTTGTGCCCTCGGTTTCCTCGAATTCGTTAACCCTTCCGGTGGTGCCATGTTTAACTGAACAGGCACAGCATTTAGCTCCGTTCCCGAAAATTGCTAATTCTCGCTTTAAAAATCGATTGGGAAGTTGGGAGGTTCTGATGACGTCATCAAAAATCGCCGCGAAAATAACGGAGGTTTAAGGTATTTTTAAATGATAAGAACGACTCCTTGTCAGAGCCCTCAGAGATCTGTCTCCAAGCAACTTGTGAAAAAACAGTCACCACCTGAAAACATTCAAGAACCTGAAGAAGTAATTGCTGAACTAGCCTTGAAAATGACTACAAGATCAAAGGCTGAAACGGCTGAAAAAGTTTTAAAGGATAAAGACCTAGAGGACATTAAGTTATCGGTGAATGACTTAAAAAATGAACTTTTGGCATGTAATAAAAGTATGATGGAGAGCATGATGAAGAACATGAACACTGGGAATCAGAAAGTAATTGATTCAATCGGCAATATAAATAAACAAATTGACGATGTGCATGGTGAATTATCTTTGAAAATTGATAAGGTGGAAGAAGATTGTACTAATAAGCTGGATGCGGTCCACCAAACTGTTACAACATGTTGTACTACCATGAAAGATATGGAAATAGCAATGTTATAAATGGCTGAAGAAACCGAATGCAGAATTGATTATTTTTGGAACAATAGAAGCAAGTTTGGAGCTGACTTCATTTCAAAGGAATTTTCTTAATTATGGCTTAATAACGGCAAAAAAACTGATACTGAAATTTTGGAAAAATGCTCCTACGCCAACAATAAAAATGTGGACTTCTAATATGTCGGAATTGTTACACCTAGAAGATATGAGATTTCTCCTAGCAGGTAAACAAGACCAATTCCAAAAGATTTGGTCTCCATATATCGACTTATTACAACCATAGGGTGCAACAAAATGTTGATAATAAATGGTTTAAGGACCTGGCGAGGGGTGAGTAAAGATAAGAAGTAGGTACATCGCTCTCATAATGTCCAATCTTACTTTCTTTTTTCTTTTTTCTTTTTCCTCCTTTTGGGTTTTTTCTTTTCTTTTTTAACTATTTCTTGTGGTTTAGGTTCATACGGGTGTTCCTGGACCACTCTTTCATTCACTCACTGACTATCTTTACTAACTCTTTCTATCCTTTTTTCCTATTAAAGTTTAAAATAAGAAGTGGTATAAGAACTGTATAAACTTACGTTATTGCAGATTACTGTAATCTAAAATACTTCTAATAAAAAAAATAATAATAATAAATTTAAAAAAAATTTTTTTTTTAAAAATGAAAGTGGATCTCCCTGATAACGGCCGCTGCTTGCAAATCCATTAACAGCGCTTTCAAAACAACCCGTCTCTCACGCCGAGGCCGGGAGGGAGAGGGAGAGGGAGGTCTCCTTCCGCCATCTGAAGCAGCTGCACCAAAGATCCTATAGCTATAGGATCTTTGAGCTGCACCGCTCGGCCCCGCTCCTTGCTGTCGGCTGGCGGAGGAGGGGAGGCGGTGGCGAGGAGTTCCCACCCTCTTTGGCAGCGACACTTTGGTGTTGGACAGGGACGGCCAAGGCAGCGGGGTGATGTTGTCCGAGGAGCGCTGACCTTCCTTCCTCCCAACCTCCTCTGCCCCTTCCCCCCCTCTCTCTCTCTCTCTCTCTCTTGTACGGCCCCTTCCACCCCTCTTATCCTGGGACCCCTCCTCTCCATCCTGCACTGATCCCCATTCCTGCCTCTATTCAATCCTCATTGACATCCCCTGTGCTCCCCTCCCCATCTACCCCCCCCCCCAATCTCTTCATCACCCTACCCACCTCGCATTGATTCTCCTGCCACCCCCCCATCCATCCTACACTGGTCCCCCAATTCATCCTGTACTGACCCCCCTTCCCATCCATCCTGCACTTCTCCCCCCATTCATCCCGTACTGACCCACCCTCCATTTACCCTGCACCAATCCCCCCCATCCATTCTGTAGTGATCTCACCATTCATCTCTTACTGATCCCCCATTCATCCTGTACTGATCGCCTCATGCATCCTGTAGTGATCCCCATCATTCATCCTGCACAGACCCTCCGATCCACACTGTCCTGACCCCCTCCCCAACCCCCATTCATCCTGTACTGATTCCCCCCCCCATTCATCCTGTACTGATCCCCCCATTCAAGAAGAATGGGGTGGAACAGTCTGAAGAAGGGTCTCGACCTGAAACGTTGCCTATTTCCTTCGCTCCATAGATGCTGCCTCACCCGCTGAGCTTCTCCAGCATTTTTGTCTACCCCCATTCATCCTGTACTAATCCCCCCCATCCACCCCGTACTGAACCCCCCCATTCAACACCACTGACATCCCCAGTGCTCTCCCCTCACAATTTTACATACTCCAACCAACACGTACTAATTCACCTGCCTCAATCCATCCATTCCGCAACAATTGCCTGTATATTTTGTTATGGATAAATTATGTGGGAAGCAAGAGTGTTTCTGTACCAATAGCAATAACGACCCATGCTAAGGCCATGTCATGATAATTTTAGGTCATTCACAGAGAACAGCTTGCATCAATCTGTAGTGTGCATGGTTAAGCATATATGTTACCATGGTCCAGGATTTATTGACACAGGTTGATCATATGCTGAATAATCCAACCACATTTTTGTTTGGAAGTGGAAAGAACTAATAGAAATTGCATTAATTGCAATGTGTAAAAAGAATTGAGATATTGTATTATAATTTTGCTGCATGTCATTGTGGTATATATCATGTCTTGATTAGTGAATATGTTTAGTTTGTGAGTTATTTGAAGCAGAAATAATATGTGAATGTAGACAAAAGTGCTGGAGAAACTCAGCGGATGCGGCAGCATCTATGGAGCGAAGGAAATAGGCAACGTTTCGGGCTGAAACCATTCTTCAGACTGATGGGTTTCGGCCTAAAACGTTGCCTATTTCCTTCGCTCCATAGATGCTGCTGCACCCGCTGAGTTTCTCCAGCACTTTTGTCTACCTTCGATTTTCCAGCATCTGCAGTTCCTTCTTGAACATAATATGTGAATGCTTCATTGAGCATAATTCCGACTGGTAACTACGCACTTCGTTCGAGCACATTATCGCACGTGTCATGCAAACCGACTTAAATGACCACCTAAACTGTCATTTGGCAACCTAAAAAGCTGTCAAGGTTGCCCGGCTGGCAACAGAGAAAAAAAGTTAAGTGAGAGCCTTGTTCTGTATTTATGTCTACTTTTTTTCTGTTGTGCTGAAGCAAAGCAAGAATTTCATTGTCCTATCTGGGACACATGACAATAAACTCTATTGAATCTTGAAATGGGGGGGACTATGCATAAACACTGCTGTAATTTTTACATGGTGAAACCAAAATGTATAAAAATAGCCATTATTAAAATCTGATAATGTGTACTTTAACCACATGTGATTTTTTTTCTATTACAAATCTCAAATTGTGTAGTACAGAGGCAAATGAATTAATGATGGGTCTTTGTCCCAAACATTATGGAGGGCACGGTATCTGTGTTTTAAATTTCTCATCTAGATTGCTCCATAGCTTTGTGCCCTCGGTTTCCTCTAATTCGTTAACCCTAATAATTCTTCCAAACTTGCCTGGGCATTCCACTTCCTTCATTCTACTCCTGGCATCATGTTATTCATCTACAAGGACTGAAACTCAGGCCATTTAAGATGTCGATAAAGAGTCATCTCACTGCAATCTGTTTGACTACCTGATTTAATATCCTTTGTCTATATGAAATATATTGGCTTAAAGATGAGATGTAATATCAAATCATTCTTAGCATTTATCTATGCAAGTTCTCTTCTGAATCAGATAGTTCCAAGACCACTTGCTTACTGGGATGAAGCTGCCCATTAGAAGGGATAGTTTTGATTTAAATGCAGATTCTAGAAGTAAAAGTTCAATTTCCTGATGCAGTGCTGCCAAGTATGGATTTTCCGTATTTTGTACGGAAATGCGATAAGAATACGGATGTACGGTTTTGCATTGTTAAATGCGGATATTTTTTTTTAAAAGGGGGGTCATGCTGTACTTCTGGGGATTGTAACAGATTAAATCTATTGGTGTTTTGGGTTTCAAGATCTAGATGATTGTTTTTGTGGGTGTTGGTCTGCCGCGGTGCTTGTGGTTGGGGGGCTGGGGTCTCTGTCTCTTGTTCTTTCTCGCTCACTCTTTCTCGCTCTCCCTCCCTCCCTATCTCCCCTCTCTCTCCCTTCATCCCTTGCTCTCTCTCTCTCTCTCTCACTGTGTATCTCTGTCTTTCGCTCTCTCCATACCTCCCTCTCTCTCGCACGCTCTTTCTCCCACTCCCCATCTCGTCTCTCTCGCTCCCTCTCTTGCCTTTCCCGGAATCATTTGCCGTTTTGTGAGGACGACTGCATCTGCGATTCCTTTCTGTTGGGGGGGGGGCGGGGGAGCCCTGGCCCGGGGCGGCTCCTGGTCTGTTCCCTCCGTGGGTTTAGCCTGGCCTGCTGAGTTCCTCCAGCACGCTTGTGTTTTTTGTTTGGCTCTGGAGTTGAAGGTGGACACGGGGGGCTGGGGTGGCCCAGCGGGACGGGCGGCGGCTCTGGGGAGACGGAATGGGTGGCGTTTCGGGTCAAGACCCTTCTTCAGACAATCACAAGTACTCTCGCATTCAGAGTTCAGTTCAGTCTGAAGAAGGGTCTCGACCCGAAATGTCACCCATTCCTTCTCTCCAGAGTCGCTGCCTGTCCCGCTGAGTTACTCAAGCTTTAGGTCTATCTTCAATTTCAGTTAAATAAAAAACACAGAGTGCTGGAGGAACTCAGCGGGCTAGGCGGCATCTGTGGAGGGAATGGATTAGGAGTTGTTTCGGGCCAGGGTTCTTCTTCAATAGGAAGGAACTGCAGATCAGGCATGATATTCTTCCGATTTTTTTTGTTTTCCTATTTGTCGATTTTTTGTGCCCATTTATTTGTCGGCCAATCAACCGCTGTCTCTAAGGGGGTTGCATCCAATCACCGACCAGCTTCCCTTAAAATTCCCGTACAATCAACAAATCGGTCTCCTCCAGTCCAATCAGCCGCTGTCTCCAAGGGCATTGTGTCCAATCACATAATGCGCTGGTCACTCGGCGACCAATCAAACGCAGTCTCCGAGGGGCGTTGCGACCAATCACCGACCAGCTTCCCTTACTGAAGCAGACGATGGCTGCAGCCAACACAGAGAGAGGGAGAGAGAGATGTAAGAAAGCAGCTATGACATATAATACACAAACTGTATTACAAATACACGATAAATAAGTTATGCATTCTTGTACTCTTACATGGGTATTAACGCACATTTTAAAAAAAATCAGCCAAATGGCACCGCGTAAAAATACTGATTTCCTCAGCAAAATACTGATTTTTCAGGTACTAGAATGCTGAAATGCTCTAACAAAACTTGGCAACTCTACTAATGTCCTGTCAAGTCTAAGTTTGTGCCTCTTGTGTAAGTAATAAATCTTGCAATATTTCATTTGACCTTTTTTTTAGATCCTTCATGAAGCTAATATTCAAGCATGGGATGATTAGTGATATTATGTCAATGATTCATTGTCACTTTGTTTGCATTTTATTAAATTATTGATTCTTAATGTATTAAACTTAAATACTGATATGAAGTATTAATTTGAGGTTCTTAGCAGGCAACCATTATAATTTGAGTTAACACTGAAAGGTGCCAATATTCTTTGAAATTATTTTTTTCTTGCTTTTGTTGCCTGCATAATATTTTAAAGTAGGGAATAGAATAATTTATTATCTATAACGAATGAGGAAGAGCCCTTGCCTCGTTTGTCAAAATGAATTATTTTTTGGAATCCATTATCATTTATAGTGCATTCAGAAATTATTCGGACCCCTTCACTTTTTCCACATTTTGTTACGTTACAGCCTTATTCTAAAATGGATTTAATTTTTTTTTTTAATCATCACACAATACCCCAAAATGAAGATTTTGCACTGTTCATCTTTCCCTCGATCCCGACTAGTCTCCCAGTTCATGCCGCTGAAAAACATCCCCACTGCATGATGTTGCCACCACCATGCTTCACTGTGATGAGCGTTGCCTGGTTTCCTCCAAACGTGACGCTTGGCATTCAGGCTAAAGAGTTCAATCTTGGTTTCATCAGACCAGAGAATCTTGTTTCTCATGGTCTGAGAGTCCTTTAGGTGCCTTTTGGCAAACTTCAAGTGGGCTGTCATGTGCCTTTTACTGAGGAGTGGCTTCCGTCTGGCTACTCTACCATAAAGCCTGATTGGTGGAGTGCTGCAGATATAGTTGTCCTTCTGGAAGGTTCTCCCATCTCCACAGAGGAACTCTGGAGCTCTGTCAGAGTGACCATCGGGTTCTTGGTCACCTCCCTGACCAAGGCCCTTCTCCCCCGATTGCTCAGTTTGGCTGGGCGGCCAGCTCTATGAAGTCCTGGTGGTTCCAAAGTTCTTCCATTTAAGAATGACGGAGGCCACTGTGCTCTCCTGCAATGCTGCAGAAATTGTTTTATACCCTTCCCCAGATCTGTGGCTCAACACAATCCTGTCTTGGAGGTCTACGGACAATTCCTTTGTCTTCATGGCTTGGTTTTTGCTCTGACATGCACTGTCAACTGTGGGACCCTATATAGACAGGTGTGTCCCTTTCCAAAACATGTTCAATCAATTTAATTTACCGCAAGGATAATCAATGGAAACAGGATGAACCTAAGCTCAATTTTGAGTGTCGAACCAAAGGGTCTGAATACTTATGTAAATGTGATATTTCAGTTATTTCTTTTAAATGACTTTGCAAATATTTCTAAACACCTGTTTTCGCTTCTTCATTCTGGGGTATTGTGTGTAGATTGATGATTTAAAAAAAAGAATTTAATCCATTTTAAAATAAGGCTGTAATGTAATAAAATGTGGAATAAGTGAAGGGGTCTGAATACTTTCTGAATGCACTGTATCCTAGATCTAGTCATATTCATCGTTTTAAAAAAAAAGATAATATTGCCCAGATATTGTATTTCTGTTTAGTCATTAACTTATTGTAATATGCAGGAATCATTTATGAATGAAGATAGCCTGCTTTGATTTGGCGATTCTGATCCCTTCACTATTCCAAATAATGCCAGTGGTTGTGTTTTTGTTCTAATGATAAGAATTTATGGTAAGAAGCTCAGTAATCTCTCTTTAACAGGTACAGTGGTAGCTGTGGAAATTTGCTGTGTTGCAATTATTTCTAAAAAAGTTTTTGTTTTCTCTGCTTTAGGGGTTCAGCTAAGCGTCTGTGGAAAAGAGCAAAGTAAGCTCCTATTTCATGATACTGTATTCTGAAACTTATTTCTGACTCTGATAACTGGGTAGTGGGTATCTGTCTGCTGCCATTCCAACTAACAGTATGCGGGATTTTGGTCTAGCAAGTGCTTTCTTTTTACCGTGGCTTGCTTGGCCCTCTTAAATAGCGTGGTGACGTGCACCGATGACCATATCTTCAGTGCAAAGTGCAAGCATAGTCTATTTCTTCTTGAAATTAGTTTTATGTGAAATTGTGTACCAGTAACAAATTGCAACTTTGTATTTTTGCTTTCTTGGCAGATGGAGATTAATTCTAAAATGTATAAATTACAGTGTTTAAAAATTGAAACAAAGGATCATTTGTTCTATGCAGTAGAACCATGGAATTATTCCTTGTAATGTCTGTTTTAACACTTTTTTCAAAAATACTAAAGGTCGAATCAACTAACAGTGTCCTAGAGAATTACATTTGTTTCATTCAGGAATGCTGGATTGGAATATGAATTAGGTGTAGCAATGATTAGTAAGATTAAACGAGAACTTACCTAAGTTTGAAGTTTGATCTTTATTTTATGAGGAGTTACGTAGGTGATTACGTGAAGAACCCCGCCAGTGCCCCTGCGCGTCAATCTTCAAAGCAGCGGTGTGAAATCACAAAAAACAACCACCGAAGTAATATAGTCTCATAATAAAACGAGTAATACAAGAACTTCCATCTGACCTTTATGATAGAGGGTAGGGTCGTGGTGGGCACGTAATCACCTACGTAACTCCTCATAAAATAAAGTTCAAACTTAGGTAAGTTCTCGTTTAATCTTACTATTTTACTTCGGAGTCACGTGAGTGACTACGTGAAGATTTGAAAGCTTTGTGATTTCATGCCGTGGATCAATCCCGGCTTCTCACTGCATAGATTGACTCGGAACGAGAATAATCAATCATGCATTCATAATAACATTTGTACCACAAATGCAGTAATTCATTTCAATAATGAAATGAATCAGATTCCCTTTAAACCAGAGGAATTTACACAGAACTTAAAATAGTTTCTGCAAACAACCCTGCATTAACAATAGGCCGATGGTAAAAATGTTGAAACATCAACTTCATTGGCTGCGAGGATATGGTCGACGGGGACGTCTTTTGCCCTGGCCGTCGACGTTTCTGCTGCCCTAGTCGAGTGAGACGTAAAAACATAAGTGTTAATACCAGCAGCTGTTAAGACTTTTATCCATCTGGAAATAGTCTGTATTGAAACTCTCTTGTGTGGTTTCTTGTGTGTGATCAACAACCCAGTTTCCGTATTCTCAAATTCTTTGTGACCTCAATGTATTGTAATAAATATGTCTTAATACAGAGACATGGATCATTTGGATATGCTGCTAGCATAATTTTAAATCCTGTCACACCTGGCCTAATTTACTTTAGTAGGTCATAGATATAGAATGTAACCTTGTCTTCAGTTACTTCCATACTGTCTATTTGTAATTTTCCAAGTGTTTGCACTCGTTGTGCTGTCACTCATGCCATAAGCATGAATACTTTCATACTGAGCTTGACCAAAGGTAAAGACACACTTGATGACCATTCACGAAGTAGATTCAGTACCACACTTACATCCTAGATTGTCACGTACCTAGGTTTCGGTGGTTTGGAATTAAAGATTCCTTTCATTAGTCTGGAAACAATTGGGTGTGACCCAATTGAGTTTTTTTCTGAATCCAGAACCAAATATGAGGACAATGCACTTCTGGCTGAATTAATTGCACTACAACTCAGACCTTCATCATAATAAAGTTTTGACAGACATTCTAAACATTTGAACTATCTGCAGTACTTTATTGCACATTCTTTTGTACACAGAACTCTTCCCATTTCTTAATATAAGAAAGGTACTGTTTTTGAGTGCTCTTCCTCCAGGCTGCCGTAAGCATGTCCACAGTATGCTCAGACAGTCCTCGTCCCAGAAAAGGCATTCTTAAAACCTGCAAATCAACAAATCCAAACGATCATATAATGGATGTTGTTCCCCTGTACAGGGTGCAGCAATAAATTACTCTTTTTTGGGACTTTCATCAACATTTGTGTTGTTAATTCTAATATCAACGGATACCATGGCTGTGTAGGCCAATCTGGTACTACCAATACCCTTGAAGCAGCATCTTGCGTGATTTTAAGCAAACATTGGCTTATGAGGCAGAAAGGTGGAAATATATATGAAAACATACCACCCCAATGTAGCAAGAAAGCATCAATCGCCACTGCTCCTGGATCTGGTTTCCATGAGACATATCTCGATAGCTGATGATTCAAGTCGATGTCGGTCATTCCAAATCTGATTACTATATCATTGAATACCTCTTGATTCAACATCCATTCTTTATTATCGTGGAACTTTTCGTGACCTGGTGTCTGCTATCGTGTTCATTCTACCTGGTAGATAGATAGCTGAAATCCAAATGTTCTTTTCAATACACCAAGACCAAAGTTGATTTAACCATTTTGTCACATGACACCGACTTAATTCCACCCATATCATTAATATAGGCAACTACTGTTGTGTTTATTAATTTGAACTTGAACCTTCCTTTTAATTGTGTTAGAACCATAAGCTTGGAGTCCATAGAAACCTCCTAAAAGCTCCAAATAGGTAATTCCCCATGTCTGCAGTAACACTAACTTTTCCTGATTCCATCTGCCTCCGCAGCTTGATGTTAAGTCAGTTGCACCCCATCCTAGTGCACTGGCATCAGTTTGTAATATCATGGAAGGTTGTTCAATCAGCACTTTGCCTGAACTGCTTGAGACATGTAGAATCCACCACTGCAGATTAGAAACAGCATTTGTTGTTACTTGCATGGTTCTATCAAAATGACCAGCATTTACTCTCCGTGCCTGTTCTTTGATTCTCTGCAGCTGTTGATAATGTAATGGTCCCTACTGGACTGCTGGGAATCTACTAATTTTCCCAGTACTCGAGCCACCTGTCTGATTAGAGGTTTTTGCTCGTTTAACAGATTACTGCAATCTTTAATCAACTCCATCCTTTTTTCACTGGGCAAAGTAATTTGCATTTGGGCTAAATCAATTGTGAACCCCAAATAATCAATCGAGGTACATGTTTTTAACCTTGATTTCTTTGGATGAATTTAGAAACCCCCAAACTTTCAAAAGTTTGATTTTATTACTGCAACCGATGCTATTGTTGACTGTTTTGTCCTTCCTATAATCAGGACATCATCCAGGTATGCCATTAGTACATGCCCCTGGCTCTCAGCAACCCCAGAATTGATTTAAACAATTTTATGAATATTCTGGGAGGGAACGTTAACATATTAGGCAGAGCTTTGAACTGCCCTAATTGGTTCATCCATGTAAATTTAAGATACTTCATATCTTGCAAGTGAACAGACAATGAACAAAAGGATTCAGACTTGTCAAGTCTATAATAATCCTACATCCTCCATCCTTTTTTGATCGAGGGAATATATTTGACCCAAATTGGTGAATTTGGTAGACTGATTCTTTAATAACACCTTTTATATATAGGGTTTTGAAGCGCAACTTGAACCTCCATTACTTCGCAAAGTGGAGAGTTCTGCTAGGAACATGCTGGACAGGCAAATCATAATTTGGATTGAATTCAATTCGAAATCCTTGTATATTATTCAGAATTACCACATCTGAAGTAATCTTCTTCCAATGTTTATAGAAGAGACGTAGTCTGCCTCCAACTTTTGGACTTAATCCAGTTAGTATGTTCCCCTGAGAACCAGGTCCACCTACCTCTTGAGTCATTTGAGTATTCTGAGATCCCTGGATTCTCCCGGAAGCACCACCACTGGTCCTTACTCCCGCTGCAGGCCGCCAGCTACGTCCCTGCGTTGATGAGCGACTTGGTCCTGGTCTAGGATCCGTATGACGTCTGAAAGGATACTTCCTCTTTACAGACTTTGCAACCATTGATGTTTTTATCAATCCTGTTTTCGCTTCATCTTCCAACTCTTTAATACGTCTCCCGAGATCCTCTCCAAAGAGTAAGTTGGGTAATTGTATATTACTTGGTTTGCAGAGTGCTGCGAATTTCGGATTCATAGTAGGCCGTATAGCACTTTCCTCAGATAATTGATCTCGAAGTGGGTGCTGCATAGCAACCCCAGTGCTTCCTGATGCAACTTCGTCATCTCTTGGCTGTTACCTGCTATTCTGGTAAAAGCAGTTATTCCAGAACCCAGCAGCTTTAATATTCTCTGCAACTGATTCCAGATAATTTGGTTCACTACTGCTGCTTTCAGCAACCCATTGTTACTTGGGGTCTCCTGCTTTCTTGCAGTCTCATCCATCTCCTGCTGTTCCAGCTGATGGTAAACCAAGTAATTTATTAAGGAGGCCAGTTCTTCTCCTGATGGCTCTCCTGACCCTGACGGGGCAGCGAATCCTACTGCCAGGGGTGGAACATCTGGCAGCTGCCGTTCATTGCCTTGTACAGCCTCACCGTCAGAGTCGGGGTCTGAAATCTCATGACCCGTAGCACGCTCCTCATTCCTGAGGGTGCATTCCATCAGCCCTGAGCCAGGTGCTGTTAAGCTGCTTCCTGCAGCTTGGATTACAGTACACTCCTTCCTGAGTGAACTTTGCTCCAACAGCCTATGGAAAAGGCTTTCTATTTGGGCAATACGCTCGAAAGCAGTATCTAGCCCTGTACCAGGAGCTGTTTGAGCTGCTTCCAGCAGCTTGGCTTTCAGTACACTCCTCCCTGAGTGAACTTTGCTCCAACAGCCTATGTAAAATGCTTTCTATTTGGGCAATACGCTCGAAAGCAGTATCTAGCCCTGGAGCTACTTCCATTGCCTGGGACTCCCTCCGTGGGCAGTTGGGATTTAAACTTTGTCTTTTGCCTGACAGGCGCTGACTGTGTTTTCACCAGCCCCAGGTCCACAGTCGCTATGCTCACCGCTGGCGACTACCGGGGTTTTAGAGGCGGTTGGTTTCTAACCGCAGACTCCCGACTTTCCCGACTTCTGTCGGCTGTGTCGCTCGCCTCTTCCCCCTGTCCGTTTTTTTTCCCATGGCGTCTATGTGGAAAAAATCCCCATAGACCCACAGTAAACGGACCTGGAAAACATGGAAAAAGTTTCTACTTACCTTGTAGTTGAAAAACTACAAATCCACTAGAGGAGCTCTGCTCCTCACGTCCGTTTGCATCAAGGCGTCTGACGTAATGACGCGCAGGCACACTGGCGGGGTTCTTCACGTAGTCACTCACGTGACTCCGAAGTAAAATTGGTTATTTATTTGAGATTTGCTTAACTGAACCAGTACTAGAGCTCTTAAAGTTCATGCCTGTGACCTGGAATCCAATGCAACTGAAATAATACTTGCACTGACATTTAAAAAAAAGAATTGTTCCTTCAGTGGTGGTAACAATTCCAAGCTGGTCCTTCACCCCTTGCTCCCAAGTTATAGTAGAATTAGGCCATTCGGCACATCGAGTCTACTTCACCCTTCAATCTCTGCCTCCTAATCCAATTTTCCTGCCTTCTCCCCATAACCCTTGACAGCCGTTCTAATCTAGAATTTGTCTATCTCTGCCTTAAAAATATCTACTGACTTGGCCTCCACAGATTAACTACCCTCTGACTAAAGAGGTTCCTCCTCACCTCCTTTCTGATTCTGAGGCTATAACCTCTGGTCCTAGAACTCTCCCACCAGTGGAAACATCCTTTCCACATCCACTCTATCTATGCCTTTCACTATTCTGTAAGTTTCCATGTCCCCCCGCTCAACTGTCTAAACTCCAGCAAGTAGAGACCACGTGCTGTCAAATGCTCATCTTATACTAACCCACTTATTCCTGGAATCATTCTTGTAAGCCTTCTCTGGGCCCTTTCCAGAGCCAGCACATCATTCCTCAGGTATGGGGCCCAAATTTGCTCTCAGTACTCCAAATGCGGCCTGACCAGTGCCTTATAGAGCCTCAGCATTACATGTCTACTCTTGACTCTCCTATAGAATATCAATCTATTTCAGCCTAGAGTTTTAGTGATTCAGCCTCTACAGCTCTGGAATAGGAAAGTGTAGTAGATACAGTCAACAGAGAAAAAAAATCTTTCTCCTTGGCGTTCATAGGTTAGCCCTTATTCCAAAACTATAGCTTCTACTTCTAGATTCCCTCAAAGGAAAAATGCTCTTAGTATTTACCCTGACAATACCCCCAGACTGTTTCAGAGATATCCTTGCATTCTTTACTATGACAATAAAACACTCTTGACCTCTTGTTTGTATAGGCATAAATCTTTGGACTTTTTAGGAAACCCCTTCATGTTACCAATCAATCCTGTGTACCTTCTGTTAATAGGGATTCAAAGGTGTGATCGAACCAATATCCAACTTAGTTTCAAGGTTTCCCTACTTCTATATTCACGTCCCTTTTGCAGTAAAGGCAAACATTTCACTTTGCTAATTAAGTGCTGTACCTATTATCATTTTTTGAAGTGACATCCAGATCTGTCTGTAAAGCTATGATATGCAGTATATCTCCATTAAAGTCATATTCTACCTTTTGATCCTTCCAACTGTAGTGGATAACTTTACATTTCCCCATATTATACCCCATTCGTCAAATGATTGCACAGTCGCAAAATCTTGTGTCTTGTATTGGTAACATACTTTGCCAATCTATCTCCACATCTGGAGCAAATTTTGAACTGCAGTCCACTCAGTCATTTCATCAGTGGTTAATACAGATTGTGAATAGTTTGGGACCTGGTTCTGTTCTTGATGCCTATCACCCATCAGCCCACACAGGTCAAAATTTGTCAAGTTGTAAATCACCTAGATATCCCAATTCTGTTTTCTGTTGGTTAATTGTCTTATATTTGTGCATTGCTGTGAATGTTTGCCTCCTGTAGTAGCTTTAAAGTGTTTTTTGAGATTGTAAATATATAATGTTGGTACAGTGGTTAAGATAATTCTGAAGAAGGGTCTCTACCCGGAATGTTACCCATTCCTTCTCTCCAGAGATGCTGCCAGTCCCGCTGAGTTACTCCAGCTTTTTGTGTCTATCTTCAGTTCCATCTTACACAAGATAATATTGTAATCCAGTCCTTCCAAAGAAAATCACAGACCCAAGTTTAGATCCCACATTAATACTTATGGAATGTAAGTTAATTTAATATTTTGAATTTGCAAAGATCCAACTAGTTACAGTAATGACTAGAGTCATTGCATGATCATTTAAAAAATCCATCTGGTTCACCAATGTGCTTCAGGCGAGGAAATCTGCCATCTGATCTAGCGTAAATGTGAACTCTTAAATGGATTCTGAAAAGGTCTAGCTAGGCACTCACTTTTAGCGATGGTAGTAAATGTTAGCATAGTGAGCTATGCCCAGATTCTGAAAAGGTATGGAATGAATAAAAAGGAAATCACAAAATCCCCTTTACCAACCTTGCTTATTACATCCTCAAAGGGCTTTTAAGAAATGTGTCAAATATCACCTGTTGACTCTGTTTGAATGCATTTGATTTACTGTATGTCCAGCTAATTTCTCAATCCCAACAGTTTTCTCTATATAGCGAATTGATCTATAGTCATACAGCATGGAGACGAGCCCATCGGCCCAACTCATCCATGCTAACCAAGATCTCTGTCCAAGCTAGTCTATTTGCATGTGTTTGACCCATATCCCTCTAAATCTTTTCTGTCCAAATGTATTTTAAACATAGTAATTGTACCCATCTCTACAGCCTTCTCTGGCATTGGCTAATAGTTTGTTCTTTATGAACAGACATTATATTTACCTTTTCATAGAAGTGTGCTTTACATCAATACAGCCGACTATTTTTTAAGGCCCTACGATGCAGGCTGTCGGATCCAGGAAATTTAACATTTTGCAATTTTAGCTTGTTTACTACTTTCTCTAGTGATTGTAATTGTCTTGTATTCTTTCTTTAGCTCTTGTATATTCTTGTATTATTGTGACGTTTTTATTGGTTTTCTTTAATAAAAACTGATTTGAAATATTTGCTTAAAATCTGTTATGTCTGACTTTCTCTTTAATTATTCCCCAGTTTCATCATTGATAGTACTTTCACTACTCATCTTGAATTAAATTGAATTGAATAAATTTTATTAGCCAAGTATGTGTACATACAAGGAATTTGCCTTGGTGCATTACTCACAAGTAACAACACGATATACAGTAAACAATTAAGAATATAACATTATAATTTAAACATGTGAAGCATGAAATAAAATACCAGAGCAAAAGGAGGCCACAGACTTTTGGTTGTTGAGTTGAGCTACTGCTCGTTGAAAAGAGCTGTTTTTATGTCTGGCTGTGGCGGCATTGAGAGTCCGGAGTTGCCTTCCTGAGGGAAGTGCTTCAAAGAGTTTGTGGCCAGGGTGAGAGGGGTCAGAGATGATCTTACCCACTCGCTTCCTGGCCCTTGCAGTGTACAGTTCGTCGATGGGGAGACGGTTGCAGCCAACAACCTCGGCTGATCGAACGATGCGCTGTAGCCTCCGGATGTCATGCTTGGTGGCTGAGCCAAACTAGACCATGATGGAGATGGTGAGGACACACTCTACGATGGCAGTATATAACTGGACCATCATTGCCTGTGGCAGATTGTGTTTTCGCAGCTGCCGCAGGAAGTACATCCTCTGTTGGTCCTTTTTGGCTGTGGAGTCGATGATGGCCTCCCATTTAAGGTCCCTGGAGATGATGGTTCCAAGGAACTTGAATTACTCCACAGATGTGACTGTGGTGTTGTTGATGGTGAGTGGGGGAAGGGGAGGGGGAGCTCTCCTAAAGTCTACAATCAATTCCACTGTCTTAAGAGCATTGAGCTCCAGATTGTTGCGATGGCACCAGGACGCCAGCTGTGTCACTTCCTCCTGTCTGTAGGCAGATTCCTCCCCATCCTGGATCAGTCCAATCAGGGTTGTGTCGTCCGCAAACTTGAGAAGCTTGACAGAGGAGTCAGTGGATGTAGAGAGAGTAAAGGGGAGGGGAAAGTATGCAGCCTTGCGGTGCTCCTATGCTGGTCAGAGATGTGCTTTCCCAGCCTCCCATGCTGCTTCCTGTCTGTCAGGAAGATGGTAATCCACTGACAGGGGTTCAGGCACAGTCAACAGAGTTTGGTGTGTAGTAGCTTTGGCACAATGGAGTTGAATGCAGAGCTAAAATCCACAAACAAAATCCTTGCATAGATCCCCTGGCGGTCTATGTGCTGGAGGATGAAGTGCAGGCCCAGGTTGACTGCGTCATCCTCTGATCTATTGGCCCGGTATGCAAACCGCAGGGGGTCCAGCAGGGGGTTTGTGATATATTTCAGGTGACCCAGCACGTCTTTCAAGGGTCTTCATGATTACAGAGGTCAGTGTGACAGGCCTGCAGTCATTAAGACCAGTAATGCATTTCCCAGATTTGCGTTATAAAGGGCCGAATGGCCTACTCCTGCACCTATTGTCTATTGTCTATAATGCTTGGCTTTTTGGGTACAGGGACAATAGTGGAGACTTTGAAGCAGGCAGGGACAGTGCAGGTTTGCAGGGACTGGTTGAAAATATCTGTGTAGACTGGTACCAGTTGTTTGGCACAGAGCTTGAGGGTAGAGGGGGAAACATTTCCTGGAGATTTCCGCCTTTTCTGTCTCCTAAATAGCTTCTCCTCCACCTCAATTGTGGAGTTATGGAAGCTCTTGCTATATTTAATTTGCCTGCAGGCTTACGCTCATAATCTATTTTCTCCTGTTTCCTTGATCTAAATAAAACACTTAAGCTTCAATTCACAAAACAAGTTATGTCCCCATCTCTCAAATACCCATTGCATTTTATTGGCAGTAAGATTCTTTACAAACGCCCATTAAGGTCTGCTCTGCATTTTATTGGCAGTAAGATTCTGTACAAACGCCCATTAAGGTCTGCTCTGCATTTCTTGTTTCTTCCAATAAGTTGCATTAAAAATTGAAATATGTTACTGGTTTATTGTTAAATGTAACTCTTCCTGATGTGCATTAACGACAGCTAAATGAGTGGAAACTTCCGACCTACAGTGTGCACACATATTCTGACATTGGGAAGACAATTGGCTGTAGATGTAGCAGCAAAAGTTGTGAAATATTGCACTTTTTAAAATTAATATCTAATAGTGTGGAAAGAAGATTAAGATGTAATATTTGTTATATCCTTCAATCATGTTTCTAATATTGGACTTGCAAATTTATATCCTTAAAATGTAACTAATTTTTATGAGAGTATTCTTTGGCATGTGCCCAACTGACTATAGAGATAGTGGACCCATTGATTGAAGATTCTCAAAACTCCCCACCTCTAGGAGAGTACCAGTGGATTGGAAAATGGAAATGTGACTCCTTTCTCAGGAAATGAGGAAGATAAACAACAGTCCACTTTTGAAATGTTAGTTGACAAAAGTTAGTTGAAATCTATTGTTGACAAGATGCTACAATCGTTAATTTAAAAACAAGCTAATTTGAAATAGCTTAATGTCAAAACAAGTCAACATGGTTTCATGGAAAGCAAATGAGTTTGACAAATTTGCTTGAGTTCTTTGAGAATATAACAAGAAACATTGGTCGTGAGGATCCTGTAGATATGTAGATCCTGTGTATTTGGAGTTCAGAAGGCATGTGGTGATGTCACATTGCTGTGTTGCTGCTGCACAAGAGCTTATGGTATTGGAGCTGTGTTGATATTAGACAAAGTGTGTCAGTGTAGATTGAAATCTTGTTATGTAGGAAACGGTTGGAATTTAAAAAAAAATCAGGTTTAACGGATGTAATTTAGTACCCCAAGAATCAGTTCTTGGCCCAAAATTATTCACTATGTTAATAAGCTGGAAGAATGTGATGTTCCCAGGATTGCTAATGACACAAAAGTAATTATGAGGGTATGTTGCGATGAGGATATTTGGATTCTGTAGCAGAACATGCGTTAAGTGAATGAAAACTTGCTAAATGAAATTTAATGTAGGAAAGGAATTTTGGTAAGGAATCAAAAGGTGGATTGTAATCTAAATGTGAACCTTGCAATTGAGTGAAGTTCAGAAGGATGGAAGTGTAGTTGTGCATCTCAAAAATGTGTAGCAAGTAGTTGAGAAGGTAAATTGAATACTTTAAATTCAAAAGAGGTTGGAATTTAGAAATAATTAAGTTTTGTACTGGATTTTGGTGAGGCTACACATGGATTTGAATATTTAACAAGTACTGTTAACGTTTTGGTTCCCTTCCCCAAGCATTAATATGGAAGTACTGAATGTAGTATGGAGGAAATTTGTCAGACTTTTTTTCATGCAATGAGTGGGTTATCATTGTTTGGGGATAAGAACAAACCTGACAACGATCTGAGCCCCAGGTATTCCTGATATTTCACTACCTCCCAGCATAAGACATTATATCCACTCCAATTTATGGCAAACATGATTCATCTGACTCCAGAAGTGAAGTCTCTTGAAGATTGTGCTATGCTTACCAATGAACCTTGTAATATACAGCTGACGTCGCAAATACGTGGATAGCGTATAATGAGGACTCACTTTAGTTGAATGTCGTCTTTTGGTGTTCTTCACTAATCCATTTTAATTGTAAATAGCATGTTATCTTTAAGTTGCAAAGTAATGAAATATAGTAGTTGTCAGTTGCCCATTATTCATATATTTATTTGATTTAACCTATTTTTATGATCATAAGGAATGTATAGTAAACTATACATAGACCTAAAAAGCATGATTTAAGAAATATAATCTGGTGTAATCTTAGTCAACTCTTGCATCAAAATCTGTAAATCGTTGTTACTTTTATCCTAATCCTCCAAATGCTTTTATTACCTGCTCTTTTTTTTTGTCTTTTTCTTCCCCCTCTCCTGCCCTTCCTCCAGGGAAGCCCGAGTTTGATAAAAGTGGAAGTGATGACTTTAGGACTAATACATGCATAATGTTGACTACTTAATTGCATAAACTTTAGACAGGTGCCACTGGGTGTGATGAATATCTTTGGGGAAACTGATTATTGGCTTCCAATCAGCAATAGTTTATTTTCTAACCTAAATCTTTCGATTGCTTACATTTACTACACTTCTTATCGAGCCCACATCACAAGATTAGAAATTGTTCAGCCAGAGCTGAACACACTTCTGGCACTTCTTGTGCGTGGTGATTGGTGAAAACAGGGCCGCGACGTGAACGCTCTTTCCTTGATCCCACTACACACTGATTGTTAGGGTTCACTTAAAAGAAAATAACTAGATTTCCATTTATATAACATTTTTGTAACTCAATGTCTTGGAGTGCTTTCAAACCAGTTAAATACTTACGAAATGTAGCCATTATGTTTAGATGTGCTCTAAATTAAAAAATGAAAAATAATTTGGCGGAAATATTTGACCTGCAATAATTTTGCTGAAAATTATTAACATATGGTTTAAGATTCGGACACGTATCAAAACTTACAGCACAAGGGCAAGAATTAAATTGTTTTTTCCAGGCAATGATTTTTATATAGTCTGTCTGTACCTGCATCTTTAATTAGGCTCTGCATTTCCCAGATTTGAGTTATAAAATACAAGGGATTATTACCCTATTGACTAACATAATTGGCAATCACTGGTTGAAGTTAATGTAATTAAATCCTCTGAATATTTGCTTGTACAGTATTCAAACACAGCTTGTGCAAAAATGTTTGCAATATTTTAAGCTTGAGATTGAATAGAAACATTCCTAACGCAAACTCTTCGTGAAGTGTTTTATCAAAACATGCCAGCCACAACTTGTTTTCAGAATGACAGGTGGATATCAAATGTTTAAGAAAGAACTGCAGATGCTGGAAAAATCGAAGGTAAACAAAAATGCTGGAGAAACTCAGCGGGTGAGGCAGCATCTATGGAGCGAAGGAATAGGTGACATTTCAGGTCGAGACCCTTCTTCAGACTGATGTGGGGGTGGGCAGGCGGGAAGAGGGTGGGCAGGCGGGAAGAGGAAAGGAAGAGGCGGAGACAGTAGGCTGTGGGAGAGCTGGGAAGGGGAGGGGAAGGAGGGAGAAAGCAGTGACTACCTGAAATTGGAGAAGTCAATGTTCATACCGCTGGGGTGTAAACTGCCCAGGCAAATTATGAGGTGCTGCTCCTCCAATTTGCGGTGGGACTCACTCTGGCCATGGAGGAGGTGCATGACAGAAAGGTTGGAATCGGAATGGGAGAAGGAGTTGAAGTGCTGAGCCACCGGGAGATCAGGTTGGTTAATGCGAACTGAGCATAGATGTTGGGCGAAGCGATCGCCAAGCCTGCGCTTGGTCTCACCGATGCAGAGCAGTTGACACCTAGAACAGCAGATGCAATAGATGAGGTTGGAGGAGGTGCAGGTGAACCTCTGCCTCACCTGGTGAAATGGATGAAGTGTGTGTTCTGCATGGATGCTGGAGGTAATAATAATAATAATAATAGATTTTATTTATATAGCGCTTTTCAGGACTCAAAGTCGCTTTACATTGAGAGTCAAGAATAAACAAAACAAAATAGAGCAGTAAGACAGAGATGCAAAGGGGAGGGGAACATGGGACTAAGGGTATGCAGAGGTGAAGAGATGGGTCTTGAGGCGGGACTGGAAGATGGTGAGGGACTCAGAATTTCGGACCAGTTGTGGGAGGGAATTCCAGAGCCTGGGAGCTGCCCTGGAGAAGGCTCTGCCTCCAAAAGTGCAGAGGTTTGATTTCGGAGTGGAGAGGAGACCAGCTGATGTGGATCTGAGGGACCGTGAGGGTTGGTAGGGGGAGAGGAGGTCAGTGAGATAAGGGGGGGCCAAGTTGTT
Source organism: Malacoraja senta (assembly GCA_038087875.1). Lineage (NCBI taxonomy): Eukaryota > Metazoa > Chordata > Chondrichthyes > Rajiformes > Rajidae > Malacoraja > Malacoraja senta. The sequence continues at coordinate 53,989 of JAXLNO010003081.1, forward strand.
GAGGGCTTTGTAGGTGAGGACCAGGATTTTGTAGGTGATCCGGTGGGAAATGGGAAGCCAGTGAAGTTCTTTGAGAACTGGGGTGATATGGTGCCAGGATTTGGTGTGGGTAATGAGTCGAGCGGCTGCATTCTGGACCAGTTGGAGTCGGTTGATGCTGCTGGAATTGATTCCAAAGAGAAGAGAGTTACAGTAGTCCAGTCGGGAGGAGATGAAGGCATGGATGAGTCTTTCAGCAGCCGGGGGTGTGAGAAAGGATCTGATTTTGGCAATGTTGCGGAGGTGAAAAAATGATGTTTTGACAACATGGCGGATGTGAGGCTCAAGGGAGAGGGTTGAGTCAAAGATCACGCCAAGGTTGCGTGCCTGAGGAGATGGGGAGACAGTGGTGCCGTCAATAGTGAGAGTGGGGTTGTTAATTTTAGTGAGTGTTGATTTGGAGCCAATGAGGAGAAATTCTGTTTTGCTACTGTTTAATTTAAGGAAGTTGAGTTGCATCCAAGATTTGATGGCTGATAGGCAGGAGTTGATATGGGAGAGAGTGGGGTGGTGGGGGGACTTGGTGCTGAGATAGATCTGGGTGTCATCAGCACAGCAGTGGAAGTCCTGGTTGAAGTGACCAAGGGGGAGGATGTAGATGATGAAGAGGAGGGGACCAAGAACGGAGCCTTGGGGAACGCCTTGAGTGACAGTGGCTGTGGCAGAGGTGTGGTTATGGAGAGAGATGAAGTGGGATCGGTTGGAAAGGTAGGAACGGAGCCGGCTGAGTGCAGAACCTTCAATGCCAAGGTCCCTAAGTCTGGTGAGCAGGATGTTATGGTTGACGTTATCGAAGGCTGCACTCAGGTCGAGGAGGATGAGGATATTGAGGGAGCCAGTGTCAGCAGAGGTAAGGAGGTCATTGAGGACTTAGAGGAGAGCAGTTTCTGTGCTATGGAGGGGGCGAACGCCAGATTGGAGGGGTTCGAATAGGTTATACGCGAGGAGGTGGGAATGAAGTTGTGACGCGACGATACGCTCCAGGGTTTTTGAAAGAAAGGGGAGTTTTGAGATAGGGCGAAAGTTAATGAGAGAGGATGGATCAAGACCAGGTTTCTTTAAGATTGGTGTGACAGCAGCAGTTTTGAAAGCAGAGGGGACAATTCCTTGGGACAATGAGGAGTTGAGGAGATTAGTGAGGTAGGGGCAGAGAGCAGGGAGGCAGGTCTTCAGCAGGGGAGTGGGGCGAGGGTCAAGGGAGCAGGTAGTGGGTTTGGAAGAGCTGATGAGTTTGGAGATTTCAGTAGGGTGACCGGGTCAAACTGGGAGAGGAAGCAGTGAGGGGGAGGGGTATGGAGATCAGCGGAGATGTTGAAAGGAGGGGCCTTGGTAGGTGGTGGAGTAGATGCTGGGGAGTTGGGTACAGGGGATAGGGATTGATAGATGGTGCTGATGTCATCAAAAAAGTGGAGGAATGAGTTGCAGAGATCCGGAGTGGAGGTAGGGAGAGTGTTGGCTCGAGGCTTGAGGCTTGAGGAGGTTGCACACTGTGGAGAAGAGGGTTCTGTGGTTTAGGCAGGGGTCAGTGAATATGGAGGTAGGCAGATTTAGCAGCAATGAGGGCATCTTTATAGGCATTGAGGTGGAGTTTGTAAGCTTCATGGTGGACTGTGAGAGGTGATTTCTTTATGAGTTGTTCAAGTCGGCGACCAATCTGTTTCGGCTTACGAAGTGCAGGTGTGTACCAGGGTGAAGATCTATTAACAGTTACGGTTTTTGTTTTGAGGGGAGCCAGAGTGTTAAGGGAGGTAGACAAGGCGGAATTGAGATGGTTTGTGAGATCATCAGGTGAGATGTGGGTTGAGTCCAGGGGGAGAGTGGTGGAGAGCAGGTCAGAGAGATGGTGAGGGTCGATGGATTTTAGATTACGGAAGGTGATTTCTCGGAGGAGGCGGGGGAGAGGTGTCGGAGAAGGGATGGTGAACCGTATGAGCTTATGATCAGAGAGGGGGAAGAGGCATGGATGGAGGTCGAGTACTGGTTGATTTGGAGCAGACCAGGTCAAGGATGTGACCTTTGTCATGAGTGGGAAAGGTGACGTGCTGAGTGAGAGAGAAGTTGTCAAGTAGAAAAGCGAATTCAGATGCGAACTTGCAGGTGGGGGAGTCCATATGAATGTTTAAGTCACCAAGTAGCAGCAGACGTGGGGAGAGAGATGAGACAAGTGTGAGGAATTCAGTGGTCAGATAGGAAGGAGGGGTTTGGTTTAGGTGGCCGGTAAATGAGGATGACTGTCATGGAGGAAAGGGCTTTGAAGGCAAGGAATTCAAATGATGCTACTGGGGGGAGGGGGAGTTCAGCGATCAGAAAGTTCTGGTTGAAAATAACAGCGAGGCCGCCTCCATGGCGGGAGGGGCGGGGTTTGGAAATATAATTAAACCCAGATGGGGATGCTTGGTAGAGGGAGAAGAAGACAATGGGTTGTTGCCAGGTTTCAGTGAGCAGAAGGAAGTCAAGAGTGTTGTCAAGGATTAGTTCATGGAGGGCAAGGGCTTAGTTGTTGAGCGACCGGGTGTTGAGGAGGGCAAAGTTGGCATTGTGAAAGGGTGGAAGGATGGGGGCATGCTGGTGAGATCTGAGGTTGTCCCAGTTGACAGTGCATGTGGTCAGCTAGGATGGGGGGTGACACGGTTGAGGGGGGGCAGAGCGTGATAGTGTGCAGATGGATGGAATGGAATGTCCATGGCCGGAGCAAACAAGCTTGCGTCGAGAGCCTCTATGGATGTAACGGGGTCGACGCAGAATTCCAAATTGTTTATTGATTGGGATGCAGGATGGGGTGTGATTGTTGGAGAGACCAGTCAGCCGCAGAGCGGAGTATTTGATCATGATGAAGCGGCAGAGAGGTTGTCCAGCGGTGAGGGCGCAGAGAGGTGTCCAGCAGAGAAGTCGAAGAGAGGTGTCCAGCAGCGATGGGTGTCCGGCAGCGAGGGCGCAGAGAGGTCATCCAGCCGTGCAGGTGCAGAGAGGCATCCAGCGGTGCAGGTGGAGAGAGAAGGCAGCGGTGGGTGAGCAGAGAGGCCGTCCGGTAGAGCGGGTGCAGCGAGGTGTCCAGCAGTGAGGGAGCAAAGAGGCCGTCCAGCAGTGCAGGTGCAGCGAGGCGACGAGCAGTGCAGGTGCTGAGAGGCCGTCCAACGGTGCAGGTGGAGAGAGGCGTCCAGCGGTGCAGGTGGAGAGAGAAGCCAGCGGTGGGTGAGCAAAGAGGCCATCCAGTAGAGCTGGTGCAGCGAGGAGTCCAGCAGTGAGGGAACAAAGAGGCCGTCTAGTAGTGCGGGTGCAGCGAGGCGTCGAGCAGAGCAGGTGCAGAGAGGCCGTCCAGCAGCGCAGGTGCAGGGGCCGTCCAGCGGCGCAGGTGCAGAGAGGCTGTCCAGGTTGGGGGTGCAGAGAGATCCAGCTGGTGCAGCGTTGCTGGTGCAGAGAGGCTGTCCAGGTTGGGGGTGCAGAGAGATCCAGCTGGTGCAGCGTTGCTGGTGCAGAGAGGCTGTCCAGGTTGGAGGTGCAGAGAGATCCAGCTGGTGCAGCGTTGCTGGTGCAGGGAGGCTGTCCAGGTTGGGGGTGCAGAGTGATCCAGCTGGTGCAGCGTTGCTGGTGCAGGGAGGTGTCCAGGGAGGTGTCCAGCGTCGATGGTGCACAGACAGGTAAGAGGTTACAAGAGGGGGGGGGGGGGAATGTCGGGCGGAGAAGCGGCGAGCAGTCAACGCCAGCGTCCTCTCCGGGCAGCGTGCAGGGTTCGAGCGGCTAGCGGTGTAGGCCGCAGGCTTACTCGATTCGACGGTTGTAAACGGCCGAACTCCGGAGAACACCGCAAGCGCCGGAGACCACCGCAGCCTACAGTGGTCCCTCGTCGAGTGGTGAGTCGTGGCTTCGTCCGAGGTCGATTTTACCGCGATTTTACCACAATCAGCAACTCGCAGTTTGTAGCACCAATGCAGTTGTCAATGTAGCGGAGGTAGAGTTCGGGGATAGGGCCACGGTACGCCTCGAATAAGGATTGTTCGACGTACCGTACAGAGGCAGGCATAGCTTGGGCCCATGTGCGTGCCCATAGCTACGTCTTGGATTTGGAGGAAATGGGAGGAGTCCAAGGAAAAGTTGTTGAGGGTAAGACACAGCTCTGCTAGGCGGAGGAGAGTATTAGTAGACGGGGATTGGTTGGTTCTGCGGTCGAGGAAGAAACGGAGGGCTTTAAGACCCTCCTGGTGAGGGAGGGAGGTGTAGAGTGACTGGACATCCATGGTGAAGATGAGGGAGTGGGCGCCTGGAAAACGGATGTCATGGAGGAGACGAAGAGCGTGTGAGGTGTCTTGGACATAGGTAGGGAGGAATTTGACTGGGGGGGGATAGAATGGAGTTTAAGTATGTGGAAATAAGTTCGGTGGGACAAGAACAAGCAGAAACAATGGGTCTGCCAGGATAGTCAGGTTTGTGGATTTTGGGGAGAAGGTAAAATCGGGTTGAGGGCAGGGAGCCGGAAGCGATGAAGCCAGTGATGGTGCTTGAGATAATGGCCTGGTGCTCGTCTGTGGGGTCATGGTCCAAGGATAAGTAGGAGGAGGTGTCTGAGGTGCAGAAGTAGGCCATTCGGCCCTTCGAGCCAGCACCGCCATTCAATGTGATCATGGCTGATCATCCCCAATCAGTACCCCGTTCCTGCCTTCTCCCCATATCCCCTGACTCCGCTATCTTTAAGAGCCCTATCTAGCTCGCTCTTGAAAGTATCCAGAGAACCGGCCTCCACCGCCCTCTGAGGCAGAGAATTCCACACGCACAACTCTCTGTGAGAAAAAGTGTTTCCTCGTCTCCGTTCTAAATTCAATTCAATTCAATTCAATTCCTTTATTGTCATCTTGCAAGCAACAGTTGTGCAGTGCAAAACGAAAAGACGTTTCCCAGGGAATACCGGAGCATCGCACATGACGTTTAAAACATTTCACACATAATAATAATAATAACAACACTAAAACAATCCAGTCCCTGATGGAACAGTATAAGTTAAAATAGATACAAACACGTTAAAATACAGTAAGACCAATCATAAACATGTCCGGGGTGGCTGATTTGAATGGCCAGTGCCAGTTATTGAAGTGGCCAGTGCCAGTTATTATAGTGTCCGTGCCAAGCCGCAGAATCAGGTGACTGTGAGTACAGAGTGGCTGTTTAGCAGCCTCACAGCATATGGCAGGAAGCTGTTTAGCAGTCTTGTAGTCCGGGCTTTGATGCTGCGATATCTCTTGCCTGATGTCAGGAGATCCAGGTGTATGTGGAGGGGGTGCATTTTGTCCTTGGCAATTTTTTGGGCTTTTTTCCGACAGCGGCTCAGGAACAGTTCTTGTACCGAGGGTAGGGAGACGCCAATGATCTTCTCTGCTCCCCTCACTACCCTCTGCAGAGCCTTCCTGTCTGAGCAGTTGCAGGTTGAGTACCACGTATTTAAACAGTACGTGAGTACAGACTCCACCGTACCCCTGTAGAAAGTCCTGAGGATGTTGGTGGGGAGTGAGGCCTGTTTTAGTTTCCTCAGGAAGTGCAGTCGCTGATGGGCCCTTTTGACGGTCCCAGTCGTGTTTCTGGACCAGGTGAGGCTGTCCGTAATTTGCACCCCGAGGAACTTTATGCTCTCCACCCTCTCCACTGTGGCGCCACTGATGTTAAGGGGTGCATGCTTTGGCTGCGCCCTCCTGAAGTCGACAACCATCTCCTTTGTTTTTTCCACATTTAGTTCTAGATTATTTTTGCCGCACCAGTCCACTAGTTGTTTTACTTCCTCCCTGTACATTGATTCATCATCTCCGCTGATGAGTCCCACCACTGTTGTGTCATCCGCGAATTGTATGATCATATTGTCCCTGAATCTGGCCGCACAGTCATGTGTGAGCAATGTGAACAACAGCGGGCTGAGCACACAGCCTTGAGGTGAGCCGGTGCTCAGCGTGATCGAGCCTGAAGTGTTCTTGCCCACACGGACTGACTGCGGTCTCTCTGTCAGAAAGTCCAAGATCCAGTGACACAGGGTGGTGTTGAGGCCCAGCGGGGTTAGTTTCTCCACAAGTCTCTGTGGGATGATGGTGTTGAACGCAGAGCTGAAGTCAATGTACAGGATTCTGGCATATGTGTTACTTTTTTCCAGATGCGTGAGCACTGTGTGCAGCGTGGTAGAGATGGCGTCCTCTGTAGAACGGTTGGGGCGATAGGCAAACTGGAGGGGGTCTAACGATGAGGGGAGGCTGGCAGTAATGTGGGGTTTCACCAGGCGTTCAAAACACTTCATTATTATTGGGGTCAGGGCGACAGGGCGGTAATTGTTTAGGCAGGCCACAACTGGTTTCTTCGCTATTGGGATAATTGTACTCGTTTTGAGGCATGTGGGGACAATGGCTTGACTGAGGGAGATGTTATAGATGTCCGTTAGCACATATGCTAACTCCTCAGCACATTCCTTAAGCACACGTCCTGGGATGTTATCGGGTCCGACTGCTTTCCACGGGTTGACCTTAGACAGGATTCTCCGTGTGTTCATAGGGTCTATGGTCAGGACTGGCTGGTCGGTTTGTATGCAGGGACTGGCTCTCCCCTTGGGTGTGGTGTTTGCTGCATCAAAACGAGCGAAGAAGTTGTTTAGTTCATCAGGGAGAGAAGAATCCGTGTCAGTTACCTGCTGCCTTGCCCTGTACCCCGTCAGTGTTTGGATTCCCTTCCACATCCTCCTGGTGTCTCCTGTGTCACAGAGGTGTCCCTGGATTTTTCCCGCGTAGGCACGTTTCGCTGCCCTGATTCCTTTTTCCAGTGCAGTCCTGCTAGATCGAAGAGCGGATGTGTTACCGGCTCTGTAGGCTTCATCACGAGCCCTCAGCAGTGAGCGTACCTCTGCTGTCATCCATGGCTTTTTGTTTCCACGTGCAGTGAAGGTTTTCATGATGGTGACATCCTCGGTGCACTTGGCAATGTAGCTGGTTACAGTCTCTGCGTACTCCTCGATGTTGATGAGGTCGTCATAGGATGCCGCTGTCCTGAACACATCCCAGTCAGTGTGCAGGAAGCAATCCTGCAGTGCTGAGGCTGCTCCCTCTGGCCAGACCCTGGTGTGTTTTCTCTCCGCTCTGACTTGTTTCTGCCGAGGTCTGTAGGCTGGTGTTAAAAACACTGAAATGTGGTCCGAGTGGCCCAGGTGAGGGCGTGGGGCTGCCTTGTAAGCCTCTGGGGTGTTGGTGTAAACCAAGTCCAAGATGTTCTCTCCCCTGGTCTCAAAATCCACATATTGCTTGAATTTTGGGAGCACCGTCTTAAGGCTGGTGTGATTAAAATCCCCGGCCACCACAATGAAGCTATCAGGATGTTTGGTCTGGAATAAATGGCTTACCCCTTATTCTTAAACTGTGGCCCCTGGTTCTGGACTCCCCCAACATCGGGAGCATGTTTCCTGCCTCTAGCATTGTAAAGAGCTCAAACTCACACGGGTTGAAACATAAGCATCTTTATTGTTCAGGTCACATGTTCACACTGCTACTCTGACTGGTAGACAGTGGGCAGGATCTTACAATATGAATGTTATAATTAGGCGGGGTTATATTACTAAGCATTCTAATTGGCTAACATGCTATAGCCAATGCTACATTTCTTCTATAAATGAAAAGTAGATACAGCATTATCACTACGATGAGTAAATAGATTGTTAAATGCAAAATGCCACATCTAAGAATAATCGCCGTATCTTACAGGCGGCCTACTAACCTGCCCGATTCGCGTACGGTAGGGAGCTGCCTCATCCACCTTTTCCTCTGAAAAGTTAAGGGCACGTTTAAGTGAGCCAATAGGGCTCTGGGGAGACACCGTAGGGGAGGAACGTCGTGGGGGTACCGATCCAGGTACAAAGGGGGGAGAGAGCGTAGACTGACGTGGGGAGTGATGGGGGGTAGCAGCTGCAGACACTGGAACGACTGGAACAGCGATCATTTTAAAGTTCAGTGGAGGGGCGTCAGGACCCTGGAGCGCCGGACGTCGTTCCTTCACTGGAAGGATGTGTTGACGGTTGCGTCTGTAGATGGTACCGCCGATATCGACAAGGTAGGAGCGTGGCTCCTTCGCGGGGCCATGGATGAACCCCAGTTTGGTATGTTCTTTGTTTGTCTGTAAACGAACCACTTGGCCTTGGATTAGTGGCTTCAGTGGCTTGCTGGTTTTGTCGAAGGCACGTTTCTGCGCGTCTCGATTGGATTGTACGAGCGTTTGATTTACAGCGGGGCAGAAAACTTTAGGCTTTAAGTGATCCTGTGTCACGGGCAGTGGAGGTCTTGTTCGCCGGGACATCAGTCGTTGGGCTGGAGAGCCTAAAACACGGTCTCTGGCAATATTTCTCAGGTTCAACAGGTCTAAGTATTTGTCAGATTTTGCCAGAAAGAGCATTCCATAAGTTGTTTAGCGCTGCGAACAGCGCGTTCGGCAAGTCCGTTGGACTGAGGGTACTCTGGGCTGCTGGTGACATGTTTAAAGTTCCAGCGCTTGGCAAAGTCTTTGAACTTTTGGCTGGAGAATTGTGTCCCGTTGTCAGTCTGAAGGCGGGCTGGAAGGCCATGTACAGAGAAGTGCTGTCGGAGTTTCTGGATAGCTATTTCTGAGGAGATGGTTGGTAGAAAATCAATTTCGAACCAACTCGAGTACGAGTCCACTAACACGAGATAGTGTTTCCCGTGCCAATCAAAGATATCGGCGGCCACGGACGACCATGGTAGGGAGGGAGCAGGTTGCGACAGCAGCGGTTGTTTTTGCTGGTGTGGCGCTTGCCTGTTACAGATTGCGCATGACTCTGTTTTTTCCCCGAATGTACTTGGTCATTCCGGGCCAGTAGATCATTTCTTTGGCGCGTTGTAGGGTGGCCTCAACGCCTGGGTGGCCACCGTGGATCTCCTTGTAGTACCCCTTACGCAGAGAGGGGGGGGGGGGAAATGACAGTCTTGTGACCCTTTACGATCACGCCGTCCTGTAGCACGTTCATCGCGTACCAGAAAGTAGGGTTTTAGTTCAGCGGGAGTGTTGGATTGTTTGTTTGGCCAGCCGCCTTTAATGATTGAAGTTAGCAGCTGGGAGGTCTTATCCGTGGCAGTGTGTTCAGCGAGGCGGCGCAGTCGGTCAGTTGGAACGAAGGAAACCTTCAGAACGGAGAATTCCTATTGCTCGTAAGGATGTTGTTCGCTGGTAGCACGTGGTGCCCGGGGTAGAGTGTCTGCGATGTGCATGTCTTTACCTTTTTTGTAGATACTGCGAAAGTCGAATCGTTGAAGCTGCATCATCATGCGCTGAAGCCTTGCTGGGGCAGCATGGATAGGCTGGCTCAGGATTGTAATCAGTGATCAGTCTCTACCATGAAGGTTATGCCAAAAATGAAGTCTTTGAATTTGGAACAGGCTAAAACCACGGCAAGCAGTTCTTTTTCTATCTGGGCATAGCGCTGTTCAGTATCCGTTAGTGTTCTTGAAGCGTAGGATACCGGCAAGACATCGCCGTTGAAAGAGGTCTGCAGACATGCAGCACCTAGTCCGTACTGGGATGCATCGCAGGTGATTGTAACTGGCAGGTTGAGGTTAAAGTAAGACAGAGTGGGTGCACTAGCGAGCTGTAGTTTTAAAGTCTCGAAAGCTCACTGGTGGTTTGGGTACCAGGACCAGGTGTTGTCCTTGTGGGTTAGTTGACGCAGGGGGGGCTGATAGTTCGCTGAAATTGGCGACAAACTTTCTCAGGTAGTTGACCATGCCTAGAAATAGTTACAGGCTGGTGACATCAGTTGGTACCAGCAGCTCGTTGATAGCTGCAGTCTTCAGCGGATCTGGTTTTAGCCCGTTGCTAGTGAACACGTGACCTACGTAAGTGACCTCGGAACCCTGAACTTGCATTTAAGTGGGTTCAGCTTTAAATTAATGTCTCTGGCACGGTCCAGTTCTTTACGTAGGTCTGCATCGTGCTCGGTGCCTTGGCGCCATAAACTAGAATGTCGTCGACTATGATGGCACAGGGGAATTCTGCAAACAGTTGTTCCATTGCACGCTGGAAAATTTCGCTAGCAGAGTTGATGCCAAAAGGCATTCTTAGGAATCGGTAACGTCCGAACGGGGTGGCGAATGTTGTTAATGCCGATGAGGCACGGTCCAACGGGATTTGCCAGAATGAGTTTTTTGCATCCAGGACTGAGAAAACCGTTGCATTACCGATTTGTGCTGCGACGTCTTCGTTGGTCCTCATAGGATAGTGTTGGCGTTTAATTGTTGTATTCAAAACTTTAGGATCGATACAGATGCGTAACTCTTTGTCTTTCTTTGTGGTGACAACCATGGTGGAAACGCAATCAGAATGCTCGCTGACTTCGGCGAGGACTCCAATGGAGACCATACGTTTCAGTTCATCGTGTATTTGCTCACGCGTACCATGCGGAACGCGGCGAGGGGCACATACGATTGGGGTGACTGTATGGTCGACAATGATTTTGTATGTTGTTTACCGAGTTGGTTGTCAAACAAATCTTTGTAGTTGGATAGCATCTGTCTGGTTGGTCCGTCTGTCAAGCAGAGTTTGTGAACAGCATGCCCGAAATAGACCAAACCCAAGTCATGGCATGCATCGATGCCTAGCAGGGTTTCAGAACTTGGCTGAACGATGTAAAATAGTAATCCTTGGTCTGTTCATTGATGGTGCATTTTAAATCGGCATTGCCCAGTGGGTGAAGAATTTCCCCTCCATAAGCATGTAAAGTGGAGGAGTCTTTTTTCATGCGCTCAGTGGTTCTTATCTTGTTGAACACTTTGAGTGACATGATGTTCACGCGGGCACCGGTATCGACCTTGGCGATCAGCGGTTTGTTATTGACTATCATGGTCACAGCAGGATCAGTAACTTTGCCTGGGGTGCGCAGGTTTAGTGTCTGAGCTATCAGAGTCGTTCCCGTGGGAAGATTCGTCTTGTTCATGGGGATCTGAATCTGACGGGGTCTTGTTCAATCAGGTGCAGCTTCGTCCTTGGAGCTGTACTCCCACTAGATCGACAACAATTTGCAAAGTGGTTGGGTTTTTTGCAATTATGACATACTTTCTCATGGGCTACGCAAAATTGGCGCCCCCTGGGGTGGAAATAGTTACAGTTTGTGCACCTCGTGTTAGGCATGTTCTGAACTTTGCTGGACGCATTGAGAAATCTTTGCGGAGAGTAACTAGCTAGATTCACATTTAACCGTTGATTAGCATTCGCGCTATCATAATCAGCCAGTGGTGCCACAGTCTCAGCCATCCGACAAGCATGAATAGCCTGATCTAAAGTCAGTTCTGCATTCTGTAATAGTTCAGCTCGCATCCCACTTCTGACATCATGTAAAGAGCTCAAACTCACACGGGTTGAAACATAAGCATCTTTATTGTTCAGGTCATCAACTACACAGCAGGTCATCACACGTTCACACTGCTACTCTGACTGGTACACTGGGCAGGATCTTACACTATGAATGTTATAATTAGGCGGAGTTATAATTACTAAGCATTCCAATTGGCTAACATGCTATAGCCAATGCTACAAGCATGTCCAAACCCTTAACAATCTTATATGTTTCAATAAGATCCCCCCCCATCCTTCTAAACTCCAGAGTGTACAAGCCCAGCCGCTCCATTCTCTCAGCATATGACAGTCCCGCCATCCCGGGAATTAACCTTGTAAACCTAAGCTGCACTCCTTCAATAGCAAGAATGTCCTTCCTCAAATTAGGGGACCAAAGCTGCACACAATACTCTAGGTGTGGTCTCACTGGGGCCCTGTACAACTGCAGAAGGACCTCTTTGCTCCTATACTCGACGACTCTTGTTATAAAGGCCAACATGCTTTTTGCTTTCTTCACTGCCTGCTGTACCTGCATGCATACTTTCATAGAGTGATGAACAAGGACCCGCAGATCCCGTTGTACTTCCCCTTTTCCCAACTTTACGCCATTTAGATAGTAATCTACCTTCCTGTTTTTGATACCAAAGTTGATAACCTCACATTTATCCACATTAAACTTCATCTGCCATGCATCTGCCCACTCCACCAACCTGTCCAAGTCACCCTGCATTCTCATAGCATCCTCCTCACAGTTCACACTGCCACCCAGCTTTGTGTCATCTGCAAATTTGCTAATGTTACTTTGAATCCCTTCATCCAAATCATTGATGTATATTGTAAATAGCTGCGGTCCCAGCACCGAGCACGCCAGACTACCACGGCACCTCCCTTGTTGGCGGGTTTGATGACACAGTCGGGGTTGTTGCAGAGTGAGTGGAGGGCTGTACGTTCAGGCATGGGAGAGGTTAGAGTGAGAAAGCGGAGTGGAAAAGTTGAGGCTGTTGATGTCCCGCCGGCAGTTTAAAATGAAAAGGTCTAAAGCAGGTAGATGGCCACGAGGGGGAGTCCAAGAGGAGGGGGTCCGTTGGAGACGGGAGAAGGGGTCATCACTGGGGGGCGAGGACTCCTTCCCATGGAAAACGCTTTGATGCGCAGGCGACGGAAGAAGAGCTCCACATCGTGGCGGACACGGAACTCATTGAGGTGGGGGCGGAGGGGAACAAAGGTGAGGCCTCTGCTGAGGACAGACCGTTCAGTATAAGAGAGGAGGAGGTCAGGGGGGATGGTGAACACACGGCAAGGATGAGGGTTGGGGCTGGAGGAAGGCAGGTGAGTGGACAGAGGCCGAGGCGATGTCTGGTAGGGGGTGGTCAGGAAGGAGGGGGCTATGAGGACTGTAGTGTGGGTGAGGAGGAGCTGGGGTCACATGGTACAAGGGGGAAGGGGAAGACCCAGTGGAACACCCATGTTCAAATGATGGATATCAAATAGTGATTTAACTGATCTATTCTACTTCTTACTAAATGGGGAATTTCACCGCTGTTGTGCTAAAACCAATTTTTGGCTGCATATTTTGACGGTTTGATCTTCCACACTCAAGAATCAAAATGCACCACAAAATATTTTTTAAAGTCATATCGTTTGCATTCTAGTTTAAGCTTACAACACTATTCTGCTTATAATGGATTGAAAGAATAGTCAATTGAATATCAGGTGGTTAAAAATACTTTTAAAATCATTTCTCGATGAGATCAGGAGTTAATGATTCTGGTCTTTCATCAGAACTGGTAATGTTAGTAATCATGTTTAAATTTGAAGGGACAGGGAGGAGATCTACTTATTTCTGGTATTTTATGTTCTTATTTTAGATTTCTAACACCTGCAAATATCTTTCTATTTGATTGATGAGAAGAATCTGTTTTTCTTTCAGGGCACGCATACACATTTTTCTGTTGGAATGCCAACGTCATTTAATAGTGAAAGCCAAGAAAATAGGAATTCATTACAAATTATGGTATATTCCTCTCTACTTGTGAGTTTGAAGTTAATTATGTTGTACATCAGTACAATGGCACATAGTAGCAATAGGTGTTCTGTGATATTCCTTGTGAATATTTTTTCTATAAGAAAGGTTAATTGTATTGTGACTTGGTGTGATAAAGTGGAGATTGTCATTCACCAGTAGTTGGCTCATTATTATTTTGATGTTAATCTTGTGTAGGATCCTCTCCAGGGTCATAAATATAATTATTTTGACTCGGTCAATAAAATCTGGTTACAGAATGTAGGTAGGTTATGTTTAAGTGCTGTTACTTGTTGGCAATTGTTTAGCCTAATATTTTGTTGTGTTCTCGAATGAATAAAGTCACTGTTCTGGTTGCCAGATTGAAAAGCGCATTGGGATTGAACTTTGCAAGGTTTTGTGTGGCATATGAATTGGCCAACATTAAATAATGTGCAACATTGGCCTGTCTTTGCTGGGAAAGACCTGCTGCTTGCGCTCTGGTCAGATTCTCTCTGCCTCTTATTATTTGGGATGTGGGAGGGGAAACACAGTCACAAGGAAAAAGTGCAAACTCCATACTGACAGCACCCAAGATCAGGCTCGAACCTGGTTCCCTGGTGCTGTGAGGCAGCAGCTCTACCAGCTGTGCCATGGTGTCACCCAATATTTGTTTAATTTGGTTAAATGTTTGTGTCTAGCTTTGAATTCTTGATTTTTAGTTTGGGGAATGAACAGTACCAGGAGGATATATTCTTCCTATTTGTCTGCTGGTATAATGAAGTATATTGCAATTTGACTAAGTTAGATCACTCTACCATTCAGTTATGTCCTAATTTTGTGTGTATTGATTGATTGATTGATTGAATGCTATTTATTGTCATTCAAACCAAGGCTTGAATGAAATTTCATTCCTACAGTTTTTTACATTACAAAAAAAACCAAGACCCACACTTAACACAGTTTACATAAACATCCATCACAGTGAGTCTCCAACACCTCCTCACTGTGATGGAAGGCAAAGTCTTATCTCTTCCCTTTTATGCTTCACCCACGGTCCAACAGTCCAACTGCAGCGTCTAGGCGAACTGGGGCTCCGGTGTTAAAGCCCCCGGTGGACGATGGTAAGTCCTGTGGCCATTCAGCCATGCTGGGCGATGCCAGGCCCCGGCTCCGTGTCCTTTAAACCCCGCGGTTCAAGCAGTCCAACCCGTGGTCCAACTGCAGCGTCTAGGCGAACTGGGGCTCCGATGTTAGAGCCCCCGGCGGGCGACGGTAAGTCCCGTGGCCGCTAACCTGCGCCGGGCGATGTTAGGCCTCGCACCGTGTCCTCCAAACCCCGCGATTCCAGCGGGAGAAGTTGCCGTTGCGGGAGCTCCAAAAAGCCGTCTCCCACCAGGGACCTGGAGCTCCCGATGTTCCTGTCCACCGGGCCTGCAGCCGGAGCTTCCGAAGCTCCAAAGTCGGGTCGCAGCCGCACGCCACCACAGCTCTCCCCGCTCCGAAGCCGGCCAGCTCCGCGATGTCAGGTCCGCAGGCTCCGCGACTGGAGCCCTCAGGCTGGTCCTGGCCGGAGGCCGCCGCCATTGCTCCACGATGTTAGGCCCAACGACATCGGAGACCCGACAGGGAAAAAGTCGGGTCCCCGTACAGGGAAGAGACTAACGGTTTCCCCCACATCCACCCCCCACATATACACAGCTAAAAAATAATAAAAACTAAGCTCAAGACATACATTTAACAAGACAAAAATTAAAAAAAAAGACGGACGACTGTAGTCGAGCCACTGCCGTTAGGCGCCGCCACACCCACACTTCCACCACCCACCTTCCTTCCACCCACCCCAGTCATTAGTTACGGTCTATCCTATTCCCATAGGATAGACCGTAACTAATGAGACTCCCTAATGGACGGCGTGCAGTGGTGACTTTCTCTTATCCCCGGTGTTAACGGTTACGTTGTAGAAGTCTAAAGGGCCTGTCCCACTTACGCGATTTTTTCCGGCGACTTTTCAGCACCCATCATAGTCACCGCAGGTTGCCGGAAATTTTCAAAATGTTGAAAATCCAGCAGCGATCAGAAAAGGGTACGACTACTCGCCACCAAACAGGCGTCACCCCACGATTTGTGACTGGTTAAGTTTCTGGTTGGTAGAGGAATGCAAGTAGGCTATGGTAAGGCCATTGAAGGACAAGGGAAGGTAGCTGGGCTCTCTTTAATGTTTGTCATTGTTTAGTATTTCTCTGGTGGGAATGCTACTTACCATTTATCAGCAAATACTGTATGGGTCTTGTTAGTATTTGCAACAGAACCAAGCATGTGGTAATCAGCAAACATCCCCAGTTCAGATGGTCTGGAGTCAAGGCAGCTGAAGATGTTTGTGCCTGAATCACAGCTTTGAAATCCCCTTGCAGCAATGGCCAGAAATAATTTTCTTCCACCCACCCCAATCATTTTCTTTTCAGATTATGATTCCAACCAGTGGAGAGTTTTGTCTGGGGCTCCTTGTTGCAACATTTAGTAAAGTAATTTTCATTTCATTAAAAAAAATTGAGCTCTTGCTCTTGTTTGGGTGACAGCTGCATAATAAGGTCTGGAGTGGAGTATCAAATTTATTGATCAATTAATACCACTTTATTGCATAATTTCTGCTATCACTTTGCTGAAATTAATTAGCTTCACTTCTGCATTTCGAAGACTAGAAATCCTTGGGCAGTTACTAATTGGTTAGCTGCTCTGGAACTTTTTTGGCTCTAGGTGCAGCTCACCTGCACACACAAGTCACGGTGGCGCAGCAGTAGAGTTGCTGCCTTACAGCGAATACAGCGCCGGAGACCTGAATTTGATCCTGACAAGGGTGCTGTTTGTATGGAGTTTGTACGTTCTCCCTGTGACCTGCGTGGGTTTTCTCCAAGATCTTCTGTTTCCTCCCACATTCCAAAGACGTACAGGTTTGTAGGTTAATTGGCTTGGTAAATGTAAAAATTGTCCCTAGTGGGTGTAGGATAGTGTTAATGTGCGGGGATCGCTGGTTGGCGCGGACCCGGTGGGCCAAAGGGCCTGTTTCCGTGCTGTATCTCTAAACTAAACACCATAGCCAGGTTGATGCCACAGTCATAGTCTTTAATGTATTAAGTATGCTGAACAATTTCTTTATCATATGGGGTGAATCCAATCACAGAAGACTTGGTTCTCTCAGTTGCCCCCCTAACTCTCAGTCTGAAGAAAGGTCTCGACCCGAAACGTCGCCTATTCCTTTTCTCCAATGATGCTGTCTGACCTGCTGAGTTACTCCAGCTTTTTGTGTCTATATTCCTGAGCAGATCATTTCAGGCTGATGATGGTGAAATTGGTTAAACTCTCTTTTTCCTTCAAATGCTTTTATTGAAATCATATGTATGTATAAATAACTAAGAAGTAGGATGTTTAAGAAAGTACTGCAGATGCTGGAAAAATTGAAGGTAGACAAAAATGCTGGAGAAACTCAGCGGGTGAAGAAGCATCTATGGAGCTAATGAATAGGTGACATTTCGGGTCGAGACCCTTCAGACTGATGTGGGGGTGGGGGGGCAGGAAGAAGATAGGAAGAGGCGGAGACAGTGAGCTGTGGGAGCTGGGAATGGGAGGGTAAGGAGGGAGAAAGTAAGGACTACCTCAAATTAGAGAAGTCGATGTTCATACCGCTGGGGTGTAAACTACCCAAGCAAAATATGAGGTGCTGCTCCTCCAGTTTGCGGTGGGACTCACTCTGGCCATGGAGGAGGCCCAGGACAGAAAGGTCGGATTCGGAATGGGAGAGGGAGTTGAAGTGCTGAGCCACCGGGAGATCAGGTTGATTAATGCGAACTGTGCGGAGGTGTTGGGCGAAGTGATCGCCAAGCCTGCGCCTGGTCTCACCGTTGTAGAGCAGTTCACATCTAGAGCAGCGGATGCAATAGATGAGGTTGGAGGTGGTGCAGGTGAACCTCTGCCTCACCTGGAAAGACAGCTTGGGTCCTTGGATGGAGTCAAGGGGGGAAGGTAAAGCGACAAGAGTAGCATTTCCTGCGTTTGCAAGGGAAAGTACCAGGGGCTGGGGTGGAAGAGTCAAATTGACCAGGGAGTTACGGAGGGAGCGGTCTCTGTGGAAAGTTGAAAGGGGAGGAGATGAGAAGATGTAGCCAGTGGTGGGATCCCGTTGGAGGTGGCAAAAATGTCGGAGGATTATCTGTTGTATGTGACGGCTGGTAGAGTGGAAGGTGAGGATAAGGGGGAATCTGCCTTGTTACGAGTGGGGGAATGGGAGTGAGAGCGGAGTTACGGGATATAGAAGAGATCCTGGTGAGAGCCTCATCTATAGTCGAAGAGGGGAACCCCGTTCCCTAAAGAATGAGGACATCTCCGATGGCCTGGTGTGGAACACCTCATCCTGGGTGCAGATGCGGTGTAGACGGAGGAATTGGGAGTAGGGGATAGAGTCCTTACAGGAAGCAGGGTGGGAAGAAGTGTAGTCCAGATAGCCATGGGGTCAGTGGGTTTGTAGTAGATGTCGGTCAGTGGTCTGTTACCTGCGATGGAGATAGTGAGGCCTAGAAACGGTAGGGAGATGTTAGAAATGGTCCAGGTGAATTTGAGTGCCGGATGGAAGTCAGTGAGTTCTGCATGGGTGCAGGAGATAGCACCAATGCAGTCGTCAATGTAGCGGAGGTAGAGTTCGGGGATAGGGCCATGGTACGCCTCGAACAAGGATTGTTCGACGTACCTTAGAAAGAAGAAATAGGATCTACAGTTTCCCGAGTTTGTCTTGTCATTCATAAAGATCTTAGCTGATTGGCAATGTTCATCCTCTTACCTCTCCAAGATCGCATATCTCCTGGCTCCCATGCCCAATAATCTTTCAGCCTCAACCCTGAGTATCTACAACCCTGTGGAGTAGACAATTTTGAAGAGTTGTAATACACTTGGTCAATTGGTTTTTCATTACCTCAGTCCAGAAGACCAATCCATCCTGCTGAAATTGTACGGCTCAGTTGTAGACTCTGCAGCTAAAGGAACATGTTTCTCAGCATCACTTTATCAGTCACTCATCTGTCTTCTAAACTTCACTGAGATACGTTTTTCTTCATTAGACAGCCCCGTGTTCTCCAAGACAAATGGATCCATTCTTGGATCCAAAGATGAAAGCTGCATTTAGCATACTGATGTATGTTCCTTGCATTTCAATTTTCCTTCTAATTTTCTATCATGAACAAGTTCATGTATTTTACTTTGTTGTTTCATCCAAGTCATGAAATTAAATTGTGAATAGCTGAAGGTCCCGTGTAGAACCTGGTGATATCTCATGAGTAACAGAAGGCAACTAATTAGCTATTTCTAATTCTGTCTTTTGCAAATGTTGTCCCAATCCCTGAGTGCTTATTTAAATACCTCTGATACATTGTCAAAGTCTTTCTTGAACTCATAAGTACAATATCCACTGGTTCCTCCTTATCTAGTGTGCTTGTTACATTCTCAAAACAATTATTGTCAAACACTTTTTGTGGCATCATTATCTGTTCACCTGTCTGCCATATTCACGATTCGATGTGTATTGATGCAAACCTAAGTGTCTCTTGATGACCACTTCTGCGTTTAGAGCAATCCCATTAAGCATTGTGGCAGTTCCACTCATTGCTGTTTGAAGACTTGACTTTGAAGCTGCAAAGGCTGTTTGGGGGTAGCAAATACCAATATTGTAAGAATAAATTGCTGACCAAGAGCTCAATCGTTTTTACCTCCAGATGGACCTCTCGCTACTTGGGTCAGACCCAGTCAAGCAGCTATCCTCGCGATATTTTTCCAGACCACTCAATGACAGCCGTATCTTATTCCGGAAGTGGCGGCGCTGTTAATCAGCTGCGGCTCGCTGCAGTCCGTCTGTTTTACTTTTTTCTGTTGGGTTTTTTTGTCCTGTTTTGTTAAGTTTTAGTTTGTTGGGTTGTGTTAGGGGGGGAGAAACATGTCCTTGTCTCCTCCTTCGGGGGAATGCGACTTTTTCGTGTCGTATCCCCCTTCCCTGCCTCCGTCTGTGGTGAGGCCTAATGGCGGAGCTGGCCGCCTCCATCCTGCGACCGACCCCGAGGCTACGGAGGCAGAGCCAGCCAGGACTTACCAACGGGAGGCTGGCTGTCTTCGAGGCTGAGGCAGCGGTGGCCCGACTTGCTGGTGCGGCGTTCTGGCTTTCGGCGGCAGCCTGGAGCTGGTGCGGCGGGGTCCGGAGCAGAGACCGAGGGACCTGGAGCTGATGCAGCGGGGTCCGGAGCGGAGACTGCGGGACCTGGAGCTGATACAGCGGGGTCCGGAGCGGAGACTGCGGGACCTGGAGCTGGTGCGGCGGGGTCCGGAGCGGAGACTGCGGGACCTGGAGCTGATGCAGCAGGGTCCGGAGCGGAGACTGCGGGACCTGGAGCTGATGCAGCGGGGTCCGGAGCGGAGACTTCGGGGCCTGGAGCTGGGGCGGGGGCCCGGAGCGGAGACTGCGGGACCCGGGGCTGATGCTGTGGCGGGCCGTCTCGGAGCGGAGACGGCGTTCCGGCTTTCGGCGGCGGCGACATCACCACGGAGTTCCGCTGGACTGGAGGGCGGCATCTTCAGCCTGGATCGATCGCCTCAGCGCAGAGGGAGAACAAGGAGGGAAGAGACGGAGACTAAGACTTTGCCTCCATCACAGTGAGGGTGTGCTTGGTGAACTCACTGTGGTGGATGTTTAATTTGTGTTTATTGTATGTTTTGTTATTATTGGTTCTGTGTATGACTGCAGGCATCACAATTTCGTTCAGACCGAAAGGTCTGAATGACAATAAAGGAAACTTGAATTGAACTTGAATTTATGGTAATGATCACTGAATTATGGATGGTACGGTGGCGCAGCAGTATAGTTGCTGCTTTGCAGCACCAGAGACCCAGGTTCGATCCTGACCACGGTTGCTGTCTGTATGGAGTTTGTATGTTCTCTCTGTGACCGGACCGCATTGGTTTTCACCAAATGTTCCGGTTTCCTTCCACATTCCAAAGATGCGCAGGTTTGTAGGTTAATATGCTTCTGTAAATTGTGTAGGATAGAACTAGTGTACAGGTGATTGCAGGTTGACGCTAATTTCCAGGTTGTATCTCTAAACTAAAACTAAACAGAGTACATTGCATCTTGTGTCCCTCGGGTTTCTTCAAGTGGGTTTCATGTGTAGGAGAACTGATTTATCGCGCATACAGATTTTTATCAGCAGGAGGATTTCTCACTGTGTCTACTGTGGAACACCACGAAGTTCAGAATCAATATTGAGTACACAGAAGGATTTTCTGCAATGTCTTAACTTTATCATTGCGTTGCCACCTTGGTTGGTCTGTCCTGACAGTTGATCAAGAAACACCAAGGGTTAGCGAAAGAGGGATGGCAAGTTGGAGGCAAGGTATAATGTGTAAGAAGGAACTGCAGATGCTGGTTTAAACCGAAGATAGACACAAAAAGCTGGAGTAACTCCGCGGGACAGGCAGCATCTCTGGAGAGAAGGAATGGGTGACATTTCGGGCCGATACCCTTCGGAGGCAAGGTATAATTCTGTGAGTATAGAATTGGATTGTTTCACCAATTTTATTCTCATTGCATTCTTGTAATAGCAGGTTGGAACAACTGAGGTGAAAATGACACAGTGCTGAGTATCTCAGCAGATCAGGTAGCATCTCTGAAGAACATGGACAGGAAATTAAGAGTCCATCCATATTGCTGTGGGTCTGATGTCTGACCATGTAATAGTAATATATTTCCTTCATTATGGAGCACAAGAAAGCCAGATAGATGTTTAGGACAGGTTATTTTATTTACTGCTGTTCACAGTAACTAATACTAGATTTGTTCTTGATTTCATTTAATGATCTGAATTAAAATTCCCAGCTGTTGGAATTTGTAAATTGAATCAAAGATCTGAAAACAAAAGTACAAATCCCAACAGCTAGGAATTTGTGTAAGTAACTGAATCAAAGATTTGACAGCAGTTATATAATCAATAAGCTTCATCAAAACAACAGGTGATGCTGGAAATCCAAAATACAACAGGAAACCCAGAAGGGCAGGCGGCATCTGTGCAAAGGTTAATTGTCAAAGTTTAATGTCGGAGCTTTCCCAGTATTTTCTTTTGTATCAAGCTTCTGCATTTTTGAAAAATCCTTGTGGAATCTGTTTTGCTTATTACAAATGTTTGTGTGTGTCTCTGCACGCCTCACAATTATACTTGCAAGCCTCTTTATATAGTGTATATATTGACCCTATTATCTGAATAAAAGGCTTGCCATACCTGTTCCGGCGGCGAGGAGAATAAAGCTGAAGGAGCGGAGTGAGCAGAGTGTGGTGAGCGAGTGGGAGTGCGGCCGGAGCCAGGAGCCCCTCAGGGGGGCCTGGAGCCGCTGAGTTGGGCTGGGGGCCGCTAGGTGGGGCCGGAGCCAGGAGCCACTGAGTGAGGCCGGGAGCCGTCCCCGTCCCAAGCTGAAGAATGCTCCCCACCAGTAGGCAGCGGTAGGCCAGGGCAGCAGTGGGCCACGGCAGAGCTCCCCCTCCGAAGCCTTCCCCAGCTGCAGTCCATTTGGGCCCACAACACCCGTACTAGCCCAAGAAACGTTTGGCCTACAATGTCCGTACTAGCCCTCTGTTAACCAGTCCATTCAGCCACAACACCTGTACTAGCCCAAGAAAAATCCCTTCGGCCCAAGAAAAATCCCTTTGGCCCACAATGTCTGTACTAGCCCTCTGGAAACCAGTCCCTTTTGCCCACAACGCCCGTACTAGCCCTCCAGAAAGCCCCCCACCCCGCATAAAGCCGTTCCTGGCTACAGGATGCTCCCGCTGGACCCCGCCTAAAGCCGTCCCCAGCTCCAGGATGTTTCTTCCCACACCCCCACCTAAAGCCGTCCCGTCCGCAGCTGCAGGAAGCTCCCTACCGGCCCCGTCTGAAGCCATCCCCGTCCAAGCTGAAGCAGTGGTAGGTCATGGTAGCGGTAGGCCACAGCAGCACTCTCCCCCCCGGACAGGCCCCGCCTGAAGCCATCCCCCTTCCCTGGCTGCAGGACGTTCCCCGCCGGCCCCCACCTGAAACCGTCCCTGTCCCCCGGCTACAGAACGATCCCGCCTGAAGCCGTCCCCAGCTGCAGGACACTTCCCCCACCGCCCCCCGCCTGAAGCTGTCCCCCTCCCCCAGCTGTAGGGCGCTTACCCCCCTCCCCCCCCACCGGCCCCCGTCTGAAGCCAACACCCTCACCCGGTTGCAAGAAGCTCCACGCCAGCCCCTGCCTGAAGCCACCGCCCTCCCCCGTTTGAGGGATGCTTCCCCTCACCCGACAGCCCCCGCCTGAAGCCGTCCCCCGGCTACGGGACGCCCCCCCCACCCCCCCCCCCCCCCCCCCCCCCCCTGAACCCGTACCCCGGCTACAGAACGCTTCCTTCAGAAGCAGTCCCTGTTCACAGTTGCAGGACGCTTTCTCCCCGCCCCACACACCGGCCCCCGCCTGTAGCTGGACCCCTCCCCCTGGCTGCAGGACGCTCCCCCCCACCCACCTGAAACCGTCCCCGACCCTGGCTACAGGACACTCCCGCCGGGCCCGCCTGTAGCCGTCCCCCTCCCCGATTGCAGGACGCTTCCCCCACCGGCACCCACCTGAAGCCGTCCCTCTCCCCCGCCTGCAGGGCGCTTCCCCCACAGCTGCCCCCACCTGAAGCCGTCCGGTCCCCAGCTGCAAGACGCTCCCCCCTGCCTGAAGCCGTCCCCAGCTGCAGGACACCCCCTCCTCCGGCCCCCGACAGCCCCTGTCTGAAGCCATCCCTCTCCCCGGCTGCAGGATGCTCCCCACTCCCCCACCTGCCCCCGACAGCCCCGCCTGTAGCCGTGCCCCTACCCGGGTGCAGGATGCTCCCCCCACCGGCCCCGCCTGAAGCCGCCCCCCTCCCCGGCTGCAGAACGCAACAAGAGACGCAACAAGAAAGAATGGACTAAATAAATCTCATCTTTAACGTTTAAATTGTTGTTATATTTTAAGAGTTATTCACATTTTAAGCTTTAATAAATCCCTTTTCCACTTGCCGTGCCCGTCAGTTGCGCCTGCGCAGTAATACCTGCGTGTTTTACATCACAATGGGAACCCAATGGGCGTGAATGGCTGCGCCGCCAGAGAGCCGCTAAGAGTGGATGGGGGGGTTTGAGTAGGGATGGAGTGGGGGGGGGTGAGGGGAGGAGGTGGGATCAGGGGCATCACCCGTCAGCCATGCCTGCGCAGTTGGGGGCTATGCGTGAGTGGTGGAATATTGCGATGGGGGACCAGGCCCCCCGTGTGACAGTAGATAGTTATTCTTCTATATTGAAGTTTAGGAAAATGAGAGTTCAAATTGAAGCTTTGAGCATTCTGATCGATCTCATAAGCTGAATACCGGCAACATTTTAGCTCAACTAGGAGAGTGTGGAGTGCAAAGAGTGTATTTCAGCGAAGAGTGCAAGATGTGAGAAGAGAGGAAATTTCACTCTGCAAATGGTGAACCTGTGCAATTCTCCACTACAGAAGGATATGGTGACTGAATGTGTTTTAGTAGGAAGAGATGGAGTTACAGACAGAAAGTAGTACAGTATATGGTATCAGGAAAATGACAATGGGTGGAGGATCAGCTATGATCATATTGTGTGGAAGAGCATGTTTGAAAGAATGAATAGGTGGCGACTTTATTTCTATTTTCATTTCCATGACTTTGGGGAAAAAAATGACTGCAGACGAAGAGAATTTGCTGCCATGTGCCATTGGATGTTTGCTGTTTCAGGTATTTTAAGCATTTTAATTTCTGCAATACATCTTCAGTTTTACTTTTGGTAAACCACAATATGATTAGAAGAAATCGTATTTGAACACTAGTTGAAGTTTTGCTGCATATTTAAGTGATTTCCATCATGAGTTAATTGAATTTTGATTCGACATGAAACCTATTTGTACTTATCTTTAAATGTAAGTAGTGCCTTAAAAACACATTGCAAAATGTGAAGTCTTTGCACCCATTTACAGATGAAGCCTTTCTTCCCTTCCCCCTTCCCCATCCTCTTCTATTCAGCCTTCTGCCTGACTGAGAGGGCAACTTGCAGGTGGTGGTGCTCCCCTGCTTTTGCTGCCCTTGATAGAGGTTGTGGATTTGGATGATGCTGTTTGGTAGAGGTTGTGGATTTGGATGATGCTGTTTAAGAGGTCTTGGTGGGTTGCTGTAGTGCATCCTGGAGATGGCACACACTGCTGCTACTGTATGTCAGTGGTGGAGTGAATGAACAATTGTTGATGGAGTGTTTACAACATGTGCTGCTCTGTGATGGTGGAGGGTTGTTTGTGTGTTATTGAACCTGTATTCATCTAGGTAGATAGTGTTTCATTCCATCACACTAGGATCGCATGTTAGAACTTTCCCCCCCAGGGTGGAAATGTCCATCACTGGAGGGTATAGGTATATGGTGAGAGGGGTAAAGTTTAATGGAGATGAGCAAGACCATTTCTAATTGGACAGTGGTAGGGGCCTGGAGAGCATTCCCAGGGGGGTGTTGGAGACAGATACGAGATAGTGGGCTTTTGAGAGGCTTTTAGTTTAGCAGACCTCTCAGGTGGTTATCTCTAGTTTGCTTCCAGTACCCTCGTGCTAGTGAGGGTAGGAACCGGGAGAAAGGGATCCAGATGTGTGGCAGAGGAGTTGGGGCATGGATTTAGATTTCTGGACCACTGGGATCATTTGGTGCATTTACAAAAGGGACAGGTTGCACCTTAATTGGAGTGGGACCGATATTCTGGCAGGCAGTTTTGCTAGTGCTACACGGGTGGGTTTAAACTAAACAGTGGGGGGGGGGGGGGTCAACAACGTGGAAGCGTATGCATGCAGTTAACGGGAAAGAGGGTGTAATAAAGGTCACATTTAAACTAATAGAGCAGGGGGGTGGGAACCAAAGCAAGGAAACATGAGGCCATAAAAGGACAGAAGCAAAAGGTAGAAGGGGGAAAAGAAAACAAACCTGAAAGCTTTGTGCGTTAATGCGAGGAGCGTTCATAATAAGGTGGATGAATTGAATGTGCAGCTAATAGTTAATGGATATGATATAGTTGGGATTATGGAGACTTGGCTCCAGGGTGTTCAAGGCTAGGAGCTAAACATGCAGGGCACTCAATATTCAGGAAGGATAGACAGAAAGGAAGAGGAGGTGGGGTGGCATTGCTGGTTAAAGAGGAGATTAATGCAATAGTAAGGATAGACATTAGCTTGGATGCTGTAGAGTCATTATGGGTAGAAAACGCTTGTTGGAGTTGTATACAGACCTCTAAACAGCATTAGGAGATTGGAGATAGCATCAAACAGGAAATTAGGGATGCGTGTAGCAAAGGCATAGCAGTTATCATGGGTGACTTTAATCTACATATAGATTGGGCCAACCAAATTGGTAACAACGCTGAGGAGGAGGATTTCCTGGAATGTATACGGGATGGTTTTCCAAGTCAATATGTAGAGGCACCAAGTAGAGGGCAGGCCATCCTAGACTGGGTATTGTGTAATGAGGAAGGATTAGTTAGCGATCTTGTTGTGCAAAGCCCCTTGGGAAACCCGTGGACCACAATATGGTGGAATTCTGGAGAGTGGAGATGAGAGTGACAACGGTTAATTCAGAGACACTGGTCCTGAACTTAAAGAAAAGAGACTTTGATGGTAACAGACAGGAATTGGCTAGGATAGACTGGCAAATGGTACTTAAAGGGTTGAAGGTTGAGATGAAATGGAAAAGATTTAAGGATCGAATAGATGAGCTACAAAAATTGTTCATCCTTCTCTGGCAAAAAAATAAAACGGGGAAGGCGGCTCAATCGTGGCTAACGAGGAAATTAAGGATAGTGTTAAATCCAAGGAAGAGGCATATAAATTGGCCAGAGGAAGCAGGTAAACCAGAGGACTGGGAGGAAATTCAGAATTCAACAGAGGAGGACAAAGGGGTTAATTAAGAGGGGGGAATAGAGCATGAAAGAAAGCTTGTGGGGAATATGAAAACTAACTGTAAAAGCTTCTTTAGTTATGCAAAGCTGCCAAGTAGTACGGATTTTCCGGATTTTGTACCGGAAATGCGATTAGAATACGGATGTATGATTTTGTGTTGTTAAATACGGATTTTAAATACGGAATTCAGTTCAGTCTGAAGAAGGGTCTCGACCAGAAACGTCACTCATTCCTTCTCTTCAGGCTGCCTTGTCTGCTCCAGTTTAAACAGCGTTGTCAGTTTAACGCGTGGGAATTTAAAAGAAGAGCTGTCGGCTACAGCTGGGGTGCTATGGGCTTTACACATAGCGCTATGGCCACAGTGCTATGGATCACAGACTGTTCAGGAAAATTCTCGTATAACAATGAGTCTTTGGAATTCTCTTCTCAGTGGTAGTTGAGCATTTGTTATTTTTCAGGCAGTGGTAGAATTCTGGATAAGCCTAGTGGTGAAAGATTACCAGTGGGATTGCAGTTACATTGGATTGGCCCTGATTTTACAGAACGGTGGGTGGGGGAGAGAGGGAGGGGCGGAGGGAGAGGATGGGGAGGGAGAAGGAGGGAGGGAGAGAGGGAGGAATGAAATAGGAGAGGGAGGGAGCAAAAAAGGAATGAGATGGAGGGAGGGTGGGTGGAAGGGAAAGGGGGAGGGAGAGAAAGAGGGAGGGGCGGGGAGGGAGAGAGAGGGGAGCGAGGGGGAGGAGGGAGGGAGAGGGAGGCTTCCAAAATGGCTTCTACATCATCTGGTTCTAAAAGCAGAAGCAGTCATTCAAACAACTGTATACAAAGAGATGGCAAATGAATGCACTGTCAAGTAAGGTGCGTAGAAGACATGTCAATTGGTAGCAAGTTATGCATTCTTGTACTCTTACATGGGTATGACTGCACATAAAAAACAACATTTTTTAATGCAAAATGGCACCTCGTAAAAATATTGATTTCCTCAGCAAAATACTGCTTTTCAGGTACTAGATACTGAAATGCTCTGACAAAACTTGGCAGCTCTGGATATGTGACGAGGAAAAGATTAGTGAAAACAAATGTAGGTCCCTTACAGCCAGGAACAGGTGAATTTATAATGGGAAGCGAGAAATGGCAGACCATTTAATGAGTACTTTGATTCTGTCGTCACTAAGGAAGACACAATCTGCCAGAAATACTAGGGAACTGAGGATTGAGTGGGAGGGAGGAACTGAAGGGAATCCACATTAGTCAGGAAATTGTGTTCGGTAAACTGTTGGGATGGAAGGCAGATAAAGCCCCAGGGCCTGATGGTCTGCATCCCAGGGTACTCAAGGATGTGGGCCCAAGAAATCATGGATGCATTGGTGATCTTTTTCCAATGTTTTATTGACTCTGGATCAATTCATGTGAACTGGAGGGTAGCCAATGTAACCCCACTTTTTAAGAGAGGGAAAACGTGGAATTATAGACCAGTTAGCATTACATCGGTAGTGGGGAAGATGCTTAAGTCGATTATTAAAGATGTAATAGCATGCATTTTGGAAAGCAGTGACATGATCGGTCAAAGTTAGCATGGATTTATGAAGAGGTAATCATGCTTGACTAATCTTCTGGAATTTTTTGAGGATGTAACAAGTAGAATGGGTAAGGGAGAGCCAGTGGGATGTGGTGCATCTGGACTTTCAAAAAACTTGAAAGGGCACACGAGATTAGTGTTCAAAATAGAGCACATGGTATTGGGGGTAGGGTATTGACATGGATAGAGAACTGGTTTGGCAGACTGGAAGCAAAGAGTAGGAATTAATGGGTCATTTTCAGAATGGCAGGAAGTGACTAGTGGGTGCCACACGGCTCAGTGGTGGGACCCCAGTTATTTACAACATATATTAATGATTTGGACAAAAGAATTAAATTGTAACGTCTCCAAGTTTGCTGATGACACACAGTTGGGTGGCAGAGTGAGCTGCGAGGAGGATGCTATGAGGCTGCAGGGTGACTTGGATAGGTTGGGTGAGTGGGCAGATGCATGGCAGATGCTGTATAATGTGGATAAATGTGAGTTTATCCACCTTGGTGGCAAGAACAGGAAGGCAAATTATTATCTGAATGGTGTAGGAAAGAACTGCAGATGCTGGTTTAAATCGAATATAGACACAAAATGCTGGAATAACTCTGGCTGGACAGGCAGCATCTCTGGAGAGAAGGAATGGGTGACGTTTTGTGTCGAGACCCCTTCAGACTGAGAACCCATTATCTGAATGGTGTCAGATTAGGAAAAGGGGAGGTTCAACGAGACCTGTGAGTCACTGAAAGTAAGCATGCAGGTACAGCAGGTAGTGAAGAAAGCTGATGGCTTGTTGGCCTTCATTGCTAGAGGTTTTGAGTTTAGGAGCAAGGAGGTCCTACTGCAGTTTACAGGGCCCTGGTGAGACCACACTGCAGTATTATGTGCAGATTTGGTCTCCTAATTTTGAGGGAAGGACATTCTTGCTATTGAGGGAGTGCAGCGTAGGTTCACCAGGTTAATTCCTGGATGGCGAGGCTGATGTATGAGGAAAGAATGGGTTGACTAGGCTTGTATTCACCGGAACTTTAGAAGGATAAGAGGGAATCTCATAGAAACATATAATATTCTTATGGGGCTAGACACGCGAGATGCAGGAAAAATGCTCCCCATGTTGGGGGAGTCCAGAACCAGGGGTCACAGTTTAAGAAATAAGGGGTAGGCCATTTAGGACTGAGATGAGGAAAAAGAAATTCACCCAGAGATTTGTGAATCTGTGGAATTCTCTGCCACAGAAGGCAGTAGAGGTCAATTCATTGGATGTTTACAAGTTAGTTAGATTTAACTCTTTGGGCTAACGGAATCAAGTGATATGGGGTAAAAGCAGGAACCGGGAACTGATTGTAGATGATCAGCCATGATCAAATTGAATGGCGGTGCTGGCTCAAAAGGCCGAATGGCCTACTCCACCTATTTTCTATGTTTCACATGGAAGTGCAGAGAATAGAGTGATACGGATCATACAACATAGAACAGTACTGCACAGGAATGGTGCATGTTATGCAATCATCAGTAAATGACCCTACTTCTGACTTTATGAATGAAAGAAAGTTGCTGATGAAAGAGCTGAGATGGTTGGGACTAGGACACTACCGTGAGGAAATTTTAGAGATGTTCTGTGGTTAAGATAATTGACCCCCAAACCTTTACAACTATTTGTTCAAGAAGGAACTGCAGATACTGGAAAATCGAAGGTAGACAAAAATGCTGGAGAAACTCAGCAGGTGCAGCAGCATCTATGGAGCGAAGGAAATAGGCAATGTTCGGCCCGAAACGTTGCCTATTTCCTTCGCTCCAATAAATGCTGCCGCACCCGCTGAGTTTCTCCAGCATTTTTGTCTACCTTTACAACTATTTACCTTTCTGGTAGAAACATAGAAACATAGAAAATAGGTGCAGGAGTAGGCCATTCGGCCCTTCGAGCCTGCACCGCCATTCAATATGATCATGGCTGATCATCCAACTCAGTATCATGTACCTGCCTTCTCTCCATACCCCCTGATCCCTTTAGCCACAAGGGCCACATCTAACTCCCTCTTAAATATAGCCAATGAACTGACCTCAACTACCTTCTGTGGCAGAGTTCCAGAGATTCACCACTCTCTGTGTGAAAAATGTTTTTCTCATCACCATCGTAAAGGATTTCCCCTTTATCCTTAAAACTGTGACCCCCTTGTCCTGGACATTCCCCAACATCGGGAACAATCTTCCTGCATCTAGCCTGTCCAACCCTTAAGAATTTTGTAAGTTTCTATAAGATCCCCCCTCAATCTTCTAAATTCTAGCGAGTACAAGCCGAGTCTATCCAGTCTTTCTTCATATGAAAGTCCTGACATCCCAGGAATCAGTTTGGTGAACCTTCTCTGTACTCCCTCTATGGCAAGAATGTCTTTCCTCAGATTTGGAGACCAAAACTGTACACAATACTCCAGGTGTGGTGTCACCAAGACCCTGTTACAACTGCAGTAGAACCTCCCTGCTCCTATACTCAAATCCTTTTGCTATGAATGCTAACATACCATTCGCTTTCTTAACTGCCTGCTGCACCTGCATGCCTACTTTCAATGACTGGTGTACCATGACACCCAGGTCTCGTTGCATCTCCCCTTTTCCTAATCGGCCACCATTTAGATAATAGTCTAACTTTCCTGTTTTTGCCACCAAAGTGGATAAACCTCACATTTATCCACATTATACTGCATCTGCCATGCATTTGCCCACTCACCCAGCCTATACAAGTCACCTTGCAGCCTCCTAGCATCCTCCTCACAGCTAACACTGCCCCCCAGCTTCGTGTCATCTGCAAACTTGGAGATGTTGCATTCAATTTCCTCGTCCAAATCAATAATATATTTTGTAAATAGCCGGTGTCCAGCACGAGCCTTGCGGTACCCCACTAGTCACTGCCTGCCATTCTGAAAAGGACCCTGTTTACTCCTACTCTTTGCATCCTGTTTAGGTCTGATTTCAACCGGTGGAGGGTGTTTCCCAATTTAGAGGGGGGACTCCTTGGTGCCATTGAACTCCTTGGTTCACTCATCCTTTCCACCCAAAACCACCCCTTCCTCGGGTACGTTCCCTGCAACTGCATGAGATGTATACACTTGTACCTATAAATTCTCCTCTCCGCCATCCAAGGACCCCAGCTATTTCCGGGTGTGACAGAGGTTTCACACGCGCCTTCTCTATCCTCATCTACAGCATCGATGTGGACTCCTGTACATTGGCGAGACTGTCGACTTTGGCACGTGCTCAGCCCGCCAAGGCCTAAAAGATTTCCCGGTTGCCAACTATTTTAACTCTTCTCATTCTGATACTGACCTTTTTCTGTCTGGGCCTCCTCTCATTTGCCAGAGTGAGGCCATATGCAAACTGGACGAATAGCATCTGTACAACCCAACAGTATGAATAGTGAACTTTACAATTTTAAGTAACTACTATTGCCACAACAACCTCCTTCCCCTCCCCAATCTCCCTCAAGATCCCCCTCTTCTCTCCCCCCCCCCCCAAAACATGACTGACATCACTCCGGTTTCACCCACCTCCTCCTCCCCCTCCCCCCCCCCCCAAACTCCCAACCACTCCACAACCAATACATAATTCACAACCTTTATATCCCTGAGCGTAACAATTCAGAACTCCTCTCAGGCTCACACCTGCCTTCTCATCCATGGCCTTTGACCAACAATATCTGCCAATCAAATAACCCCTTGCCTGTGTTCATCTATTACTGGCCACTTTATCCCAGCTTTTTTTCCCATGTCCCCCCCCTCCCCCCCCCCTCCAATCAGTCTGAAGAAGGGTTCCGACCTGAAAAGTCGCATATCCATGTTCTTCAAGGCTGCTGCTTGACCCGCTGAATTGCTTCAGCATTTTGTCTATCTCCTTGATGCCATCATTGACTAAATGCCACTGTTTATAAAGGTGGGGGAACATGGCACAAATACTTCAATGTGTCCTTTATTATCTTTTATCAAGGCAGAGGATGTAGCCAAATTCTCTTGATAATAGATATAATGGGCTTGCAAGAAATTTTTGAATTGTTGGCAGGCTGGCTATGTTGAAAGCAAATAAGTCACATAGTTTGGGTAGGATGCATTGTGGATTGTTGGGAGAAGTAACATTTGAAGAAGAGCTTATAATAATCTTCATATCCTCCCTAAGTATAAGTGTGGTACTACCGGTAGCAAACCTTGCACCCTTGTTTCAAGAGCGAGTTGGAACATGAAACGGTTTAATCAATTTCATTTTGACTTCATAAAGGAAAAAATTAACAAAGGCTTGTTTAAAGGCAAATCTTATTCAACAAAACAGATTCAATATTTTAATGAGATAAAAATGGAAAGTTGATTAGAATGTAGTAAATGGCAACAGGCATTTCTGCTATGTGTTTCCATAAAAAAAATTGGATGTAATGTGGATGATGAATTAGAGAATGTGATTAATTTAGCGTGGAACACAGCCTTTTCACACTACTTTTATTTACACATATTACCTTTAGTATTTTTAACATGCGGTAACAAAATAAACCTCTACCTATTGAAATACCTATTTTTGAAATATCCTGCTGTAAAATAATTGTTATTGCAAGTCTGAAACTCCAAGCCCCTAACCTCTTTCCTCGGCACAATTTTCTTTATAATTCAAGATTTCTTAAGAACTATTATGTTATATTGGAACTACCTGTATTTTGGATTTTCAAAAGACATTTGACAAAGTCCTACATAAACGTTTGTGTCAAGGCTCATGGTTAAGGAATTTGGCTTCATGACAAGCAGTGGTGTATTTTATTTGTTTTATTAACTTGAGGCAGATAGGCAATAGTGTATCATAAGGGTTTATACCAGGAACACTATAGTTTATATGAACAACTTGGATATGTGAACACAGGAGAAAAAGGTCAGAATGCTCAGGTGACACTTAACTTAGTAGTGGGATTAACAGAGCACGTATTGGCTTGCACTATAGGCAAATCTCATTTGAAACAGAAAAGAGAGGGGTGATGCAGTTTGCCAATTATAATCAGGAAATATGGTACAGACTTTATGGCATAAGTTCTAAGCGCTGCACAAGAACAAAGGGACATGGATGTAAAAACTCTCGAGAGCATTCTTTAATATATTTGGGATCTTGGATTTATTTTCCATGTATTGAATACAAAGATTATGTTGAAATATAGGTTCTGTTTTCTGTGTTATATCTCTCAATGACACTAACATATGTCAGATCACGTGAGATATTGCACAGATAGTCCAACCAGGAAGGATTTGATCCTGGAGAGGGCCTAGAAAAGACTAAAGGCCTGTCCCACGGGCATGCGACTCCATGCGGCAAGCGCGACCTAACCTGAAGCGGGGGCGTGCGGAGGTCGAGTGATCCCCGTACAGGGCCGGTGCCACCAGCATGCGGCAAGCGTGACCTAACCGGAAGCGGGGGCCGCGCGGAGGTCAAGTGAGTGACGCGGGAAGTTCGCGCGTGACGTATGGCATCAAGACGCTGGCGTACGGCGTCCGAGACGCTGTGCACCCCGTCGAGGTGGTGCGTACGGCGTCGAGGCGGCTGCGGGCCAGTAGGCCGTTGCCGCGCGGAATTTTTGAACACGGTCAGTTTTTCGGAGCCCCGCGCGGTCGGGTCCAGCTCCGCACAACTCCTTACGGCTCCGGCGATCGAAGTGGGGACCGGCCGGCGAGGCCATACGGCTCAAGCGACCTCGTTAGGTCGCGCTTGCCACATGGAGTCGCATGCCCGTGGGACAGGCCCTTAACTAGAATGGTTTAAAGATCCATGGCTTTTAGCTATGTTTGGATTAAAGTCGTTGATTATATTCTTAGAAAAATGGGTGGAGATTTGATAGGTGTACAACATTGCGTTAGTTTAGCATACATTAAAATAATTTGGGAACAATTACAAGAATTTAATGGATAAAAGTTATAATCAGGATGTAAGGAAAATTATTTTAACTGGTGATTATAATCTGGAGTTACTGTTTGTTTTTGTGGTGGAAACAGCCAGTTAGGGCTTTCAGCAGTAGTGGAGAAAGAATGAAAAAAATAGACTGGTTAGCTCTCTAAAGAGGATGGTCTTGATGAACTGAATGGGATTCTATGCCAGAACAACTCTTTTTTTTTTAAAGCAAAATACTACCCCAATACAGCTATTTGTACTGTTGGAGACATAAGAAACTGCTGGAATCTTGTGCAAATGCATTTACTGTTGATGTGGATCTTATGGACTGCAAGAAAATGCATTGGTCTGAAATAGTCCCTCACATCATAATGTAGCTGTTTCAGCAGGTAAACCTATTTTGGAGGCATGATATACAGAGTGACCTGCTGATCATGCATTTTTCTCAGTGGCTGATATACCAGGGGAATTATTGTGAATGCATTTTCTTCCACTAACCTACCAGAATACTTTCAGTAAAATACGTATTTCCTATACTTTCATTTCCCTTTAGTATTATTGGATTGGAGAATCTCTGAAGAAATATCTTACATATGTACTATTTTTTATGTCTTGCCAACATGAAACACTGTTTGCTGTAAGCATTCAGATTGTATTGGCATTCTCCAGTTATCAGTCTAACCAAGCCCACAGGCCAGTTGAAACAGTTGCTTTGCAGTTTCAGCTCACCATTCAGACATTGAATATAAAAATACTGCTGTAGTTAAGAAGAGATGACCCTCATAATCTGATACATAGCTCATAATGTAATTGTAGTCATAATATCCAGTGTTTTAGTTAATTGCCGCAGAAGTCGAGGCGCAAACGTTAAATGTTTACTCCTTTGTGCTGTACTACATTGCTTTTGCTTTTTAAATGGCAAAATAACATTGTCCATAAAGTGAAAATGGTCGTAGGAAAGAACTGCAGATGCTGGTTTAAATCGAAGGTAGACGCAAAATGCTGGAGTAACTCAGCATCTCAGGCAGCATCTGAGTTACTCCAGCATTCTGTATCTAAGTGAAAATGGTCAATGGTCTGTGCAGTTTAGTATGTTGGGAAAATATAACTAATTTCTGCAATTCCCAAGCTAAATAAAATATTGCCCAAAATAAACCATTACCAAGTTCCCCGCTCTTGTTCTGGTGTATCCCCATCGAACAATGATCTAAAACTCAATTGGAGGGAGAGCTTAACGGCAAGTAGGCTTCAGGTGATTAGTCCTGAGACCTTAGCAATCCTGAAAATTGTGATAACCATTGATGGTAAATAATGTGTATTATGTGTTTTGTATATTAGTCAAAATCTTTCTTCTCAAGTAATTTTTTTTAAACAAAATGACTTCCCATTGTCCAGGTCAGGAATTCATATTGAAATTAATGAGAGCTTGAATCCTGATGCAAGACCAGAGGTAAATTTTCTGGTCTAATTTGGAGGAATTCAGCAAGAAAGTAATGTCTTTCAGTCAACTGACTTATGAAGAATCTATTCCAATTCATAACTAACTGAACAGTTGAATGCTTCTTGTTCCCTTTAGAATTCCTGTCCATAGCTAGGAGGATTTGCTTAAGTAACATGGGTACAAGAGCAAGTCAGAGGATTCATATCCTGTGGCAAGTAACCAGTCTCCAAACATCCCAAAGCCTGTCACCATCACCAAGGTACAAGTCTTGAATGCGATGAACTATTCTCCACTTGTCTCTAAGAACAAGCTCAACGTCTTTCAAATTTTGCAGTATCCTGGGCAAATCAGAACATTTGATTGGCTAGACACAAAAAGCTGGAGTACCTCAGTAGGACAGGCAGCATCTGGAGAGAAGGAATGGGTGATGTTTCGGGTCGAGGCCCTTCTTCAGACTGGTCTATTCAGACTGTTCAGATTGGCTATCTCTTCAACCAAGCTAACTACATACTTGCTCTACATGTGCCTTTGTTATTGTGACCTTGACTTCCAACCCCAACTACTATCAGCAAGGGAAAATGCAATGGGTACACGGTCTGAACGGAGCCACCTACATTAGAGTGGCCTCGGATTGAATTGATTTATTTGACCAAAGTCTTTTGGATTATAGGAACATAATGCTAAAGCTTATCAGAGAGCTTGTGGGTTAGGAGAAGTAAATTCAGCTGGAGCTCTTATTCCTAATCACTTTTTAGTGAAATCTGTTGGGTGGGAGGTGTAGTATTGGATACCAAGAATTTTTTACTCAACTGCCTCCAAGCTCATTTCTGCTAGCAGAAATGTAATTAGCAATTAATTTAATATATTGATCATAGGATTATATTTTGTAAACAGAAAATTCCACAAAATCCATTGATAATCTGCGTGGAAATTTGTTAATCCCTTAATGTAAAAAAAAACGAACGAATTCCTTTATAAAAAGGCATTTTTCATTTTCTTGCAGTTAATAAATCGAAAGAAAACATTAGAATTTATTAATAATTGCAGAATTAACAAAAAATGTACTGTCCTTCCTATCTAATTGTATCCTTGAGCAAATACTAAATATTATAATAGTATAAATACATTTCCAACATGTTATGAAAAACTGGATGTCAGTTAAATGTTTTTGTTTTGCTAATTTGAAATATTCAATGCAAAATCATATCTTGATTATTCATCACAAAAGGGTATATAGAATTTAATGCAGAAATCAGAAGAGCAATTGTGTTTTCATTTTCTGCTACATGTATATTATTGTTTCAAAACTGGAAGAAAATCCATGAAAATATTCTGCTCTTTCAAAAACTATATTTTTGTGACATCTCCATGTATTAATTCCCAGGTTTTGTATAGCATCTAGGGTGTAGTGATGGTATGACTTAATATTTTTGTTCCATTTTGTCATTTTTGTTTAAAAACAGTTAAACGCAAAGCGTTGAAGTTGAATTTTGCCAACCCAGCCTTCAAGACAACAGCAAGGCTCACATTAAATCCAACAGGAGGAGTTCACTTTCAGAACCCACACATGTGAGTAGAGTTGAAATAAAATCTGTTGAAATTGCCTGTTCTCTAACAAATCATAAGCCCTCAAGAACTTGGGCCACATTTGAGGAAAGAAGAAAAGTGAACAAGAGCTTGTATCAGAACATTGAAATGCTTTTGCCTTAAAAGTATTAATTCTATTTCTCTCTGCAGATGGAGCCTGGTTTGCTGAGTGTTTTCAGCATTTTTCATTTTACATATCTTTTGGTGCATATCTGAAATTTTGTTCGTAAATTTGAAGCTGTTTTAATCTTCTTTTGCGTAACTCTCGGTGTTTTTTGTTAAAGGTCTCAGTTTGTGGCTTTGATCAGGAGTAGTAGTGCAACCTGAGACCCAGTGCTCCTATTGGTTAGATACCTTTTCACTCTGCAATGCTTGATACTCAGGTGAGGGTCAGCAATTTATACCCTGGACATAACATGAGTGAGGTTGAGCGCATTAAATTACTTTATTTGCCAGGGGAAGACCTATTAATATTTTGTAGAGATAAATGGAAGAGCTGAGTGTGAATATAATTGATATTAATTTGTAAATTAATTATGGCTATGGTTTATGCATTTGCATTGTCTGGAAAATTCATGTATTTTAATTTTTTGGCTGAATCACAGAAGACAATTCTTTTCACTTGCATTACAGAATGCATTAAATGAGTATGAAAAATATGTTTAGGTTACTTTAACATTTGTCTGTTTTATTACAAATGGACAACTGTGTTTGTGGGCTGATTCTAGACAATATTGATTCCCATTTAAAAAGACACCAGTTCAGTTTATAACAGTAGATTTCAAATACTGTTTTTGTGCTACAAAACATAGATCATGTCCCATGAGAAATGCTGCTGAATCCATGAAAGTTATAAGATCTAATAGAAAGTCTGTGCCATTAATTCTTTCTCACTGCGACTGCCTGATCAGCTGAGCATAGTCGGACCTTTCTGTTTATAATTTTAAATTCCAGACATTCAGAGTGTGGTGCTTTTGAAAAGTTGTTCATTATTTGTCATGATTAGTTTATGTATAACCCTTTTCAAAAGATTTGAACAAAATGATGATTGTGAAAGTGTGTTTTTTTGCTAGCTGCATTGTTTTTTTCTGTCATCCACCTAAAGTCACATTGGAAGCCATGAAATCATAAACTGAAATAAAACATGCTGGAAATAGTCAAGCAGCATCACTGGAGAGAGGAACACATTTGATGTTTGAGGCCACTGAGCCAAGGCGTAGTTTTCAAACATATTTTTGTTACATCTGTATGACATTTATGGAAGTTGGGTACTTGGTTGGTACTCATTGCTTTACCAAAAAAAATATTTCAAATATGGTATGATGAGAGAAGTGATTACTCATTCAACCCTGACGCCATTCACACATTGAATAACATATTTCTTTAAGACTAATGTTTCAATTCATTAGCTTTTATTATTGATAACTGACATGACAGTATAGTTAATTTATGTTGCAAAATTAGTTTATAGGATTTTTACTTGTTGCAGAAAGTCTATTTGTTCTATGCTGATCTTGTTTGAAAGCTTAATATATTGAAGTAAATTTATTTTGGGATTCAAGTTGCAGCACAATTAAATTCATGACATATTTAGCATCTTTAAACATTTTCTGAGGAGCTTTGATTGATTTCATTGTTAGTAGATAATATGACCAAGTAATAATAGCAATGAAATGGGCAGATACACACGGCAAATGTAATGCAGAGAAAATGTGCAGTCAAATATTAGTTAAAGTTAAAGAATATACAGTTAAAGAATGCATTAGAGGACAAGTTACAAACCGCCTTTGAAACGTGTCATTGTGAAACTGATATGTAACTATCCCAGTTACGATTTCTGCCTTGGGATATAAATTTGTCATACTTAGAATAATTGGGACAGTATTCTGGAATCATCTACGTGGTTGTAAAATAGAAGGGATTTGTTCAGGAAAGCTGTTCAGATTTGTTCCTGGGTGTCTTCTGCATTGCTTATTTTAAAGAAAGGAAAACCAACCAACCTTATAAAATAAAGTATGCAACAATTTATTAAATTGTAGGCAGAGCCATGTTTATAACTAACGTGCTTAATGTGCACTTTGTTTTCAAATACAAAAAATTGATAAATTAGTCACAATCTTCTTCTTTCGTGTCCTTATGCTATATAGTGGCCCGCCACTGCTGTACACATCGTTACGCTATTGGAGTGTTAAGTGCAAGGTCTGCAGTAGTACATGGATTATCCAGCAATGGGCATTGCAGTAGGTGTTGCAATGTTTGGGTCTGTGTGCCACAGTCACATGTTGTTGTACCCTCGATATAACCCCATTTGTGCATTGTCACCCTTGACCGTCACATAGAAACATAGAAAATAGGTACAGGCAGGGCTCTCGCTTAACTTTTTTTCCCTGTTGCCAGCTTTTTAGGTTGCCAAATGACAGTTTAGGTGGTCATTTAAGATGGCTTGCATGACGCGTGCGATAATGTGCTCGGACGAAGTGCGTAGTTACCAGTCGGAATTATACTCAATGAAGCATTCACATATTATTTCTGCTTCAAATAAAGTCACAAACTAAACATATTCACCAATCAAGACATGATATATCCCACAATGACATGCAGCAATATTATAAGACAGTATCTCAACTCTTTTTACACATTGCAATTAATGCATTTTCTATTAGTTCTTTCCACTTCCAAACAAAAATGTGGTTGGATTATTCAGCGAATGATCAACCTGTGTCAATAAATCCTGGACCATATCACAAATCACAAATTAGTATACCAAATATATTAAATTTAATAGAGGAATTTGGATCCTTTTCAGGATATAGAATAAACTGGAATAAAAGCGAAATTATGACGATTAAACCTCAAGAACCGACACACCTGTTAAAATTCCCTTTTAAAATCGCTTCAGAAAAATTTAAATATTTGGGAATTGAAATTAGTAGAAAATATAAATCTCTATTTAATGCAAACTATATGCCCTTACTCAATAAACTAAACATACTGATTAAATTCTGGAAAACCCTCCCGATGTCTCTTATAGGCCGAATAAATGCTATAAAAATGATCTTTCTACCACAAATGTTATATCTATTCCAGTCAATACCGATATATTTACCAATTTTTTTTTTTTTAATTGGATGCTGATATTACAAACTTTATATGGGACTATAAATCCCACAGAATCCAAAGAAAACATTTGTGTAAACCTAAAGAATCTGGCGGATTATCACTCCCTAATTTTTTATATTATTACTGGGCCACAAATGTCAAAAATATGATTCACCTGTTGGACAATTCGGCCCAGCAGGTGGATTGGATAGTAATGGAGAGAGAGGACTGTTCCCCTTTTAACATAGGAGCGATCCTTCTCTCACCAACAAAAATGAAGAATACAATATATAGTAAAAATCCAATTATTCATAGTACAATTAGAATTTGGAAACAAATAAAATTAACGTAAAAATTAAGAAATCTATCACTTCTCTCACCTATAATGAATAACCCTTCGTTATAAACCTTCTATGATAGATAAATCTTTTATAAATTGGGAAAGAGTAGGAATTAAAACGTTTGGAGATATGCATGATAATGGAAGTTTTTTTAACATTTCACCAACTACAACTTAAATACAACTTGAGTAGTAATCAATATTTCAAATATTTTCAAATACGTGACTATTTGAAAAAGTATACACGAGAATATCAAAATATGTCTCCTGACCTATTAGATGGGATAATGAATATAAAAGCGGAATCAGCTAATTTAATATCATACCTGTATAATTCCATTTTAAACATAGAAATTCCATCATCGGATGGGATTAGAAGAGAATGGGAACAGGAACTAGCTATAAAAATCTCGAAAGAGAGTTGGGATAAACACTTATTATATGTGCATAAATGCTCGATTAACGTAAGACATACTCTGATTCAATTTAAAATTTTACATAGATTATACTATTCAAAAGCTAAATTAAGTAAATTTTACCCAGATACCTTTGCTATCTGTGATAAATGCCTAATCCAAGAATCAACTATAGCACATTCTTTTGTTTTTTGTATAGAAATCCAAAACTTTTGGAATGAATTCCTCCTAGCAGGTAAACAAGACCAATTCCAAAAGATTTGGTCTCCATATATCGACTTATTACAAACATAGGGTGCAACAAAATGTTGATAATAAATGGTTTTAGGACCTGGCGAGGGGTGAGTAAAGATAAGAAGTAGGTACATCCCTCTCATAATGTCCAATCTTACTTTCTTTTTTCTTTTTTCTTTTTCTTCCTTTTGGTTTTTCTCTTTTTTTTTCTCCTCTTTTTTAAACTATTTCTGTGGTTTAGGTCCATATGGGTGTTCCTGGACCACTCTTTCAATCACTCACTGACTATCTTTACTAACTCTTTCTATCCTTTTTTCCTATTAAAGTTTAATATAAGAAGTGGTACGAGAAAAGTATAAACTTGCGTTATTGCAGATTACTGTAATGTAAAATACTGCTAATAAAATAAAATTAAAAAAAATAATAATAAAAATCCTGGACCATGGTAACATATATGCGTACGTATAGTTGTGAATGTTGCTCATTAAATAACTACAGTACTGATACTCCATATTAAGAGCATTGATTTGCCGTTAAAATGAATTCTGTAATAATGTGTCAACGGCAGCAGTGACAATCGAACACTGCGGTTTTAATGTTTCACGTGTTCACAATTTAATTATTCCATCTTTATGGATTAAAACAAATAATAACATTGGGAATTAAAACACATTTGATTGCATTCCGTTATCAAACATAGTCAATGTTCGCTCTGAAAACATTTCTAGCACAATAGGGTCAGGGAGGGGGGTGTGTGTGAATCAGTGCGGGGTGGATAGATGGCGGGGGTGGGGGATTAGAAGGCAGTCGGTGCAGAATGGATGGATTGAGGCAGGTGAATTAGTACATGTTGGTTGGAGTAGGTAAAATTGTGAGGGGAGAGCACCGGGGATGTCAGTGGTGTTGAATGGGGGGGTTCAGTACGGGATGGATGGGGGTAGAGAAAAGTGCTGGAGAAACTCAGCGGGTGAGGCAGCATCTATGGAGCGAAGGAAATTGGCAACGTTTCGTGTCGAGACCCTTCTTCAGACAGTTCCCCCCATTCTTCTTGAATGGGAGAATCAGTACAGGATGGATGGGGGGGATATCAGCACAGGATGAATGGGAGGGTCAGTACAGTGTGGATCGGAGGGTGTGCAGGATGAATGGTGAATCACTACAGGATGAATGAGGGGAAGGGGTGGAAGGTGCAGGGTAAATGGAGGGTGGGTCAGTACGGGATGAATGCGTGGGTTAGTACAGGATGGATGGAGGAGAAGTGCAGGATGGATGAGAAAGGGGTAAGTACAGGGTGAATTGGGGAACCAGTGTAGGATGGATGGGGGGGGGGGGAGGTGGCAGGAGAATCAATGCGAGGTGGATAGGGTGATCAGCGCAGGATGAATAGATGGGGGGGGGGGGTAGATGTGGAGGGGAGCACAGGGGATGTCAGTGAGGACTGAATAGACGCGGGAATGGGGATCAGTGCGGGATGGAGGGGTCCCAGGATAAGGGGGTGGAGGGGGCGTACAAGAGAGAGGGAGAGGGGGGCGAGGTGGGGTGGAAGGAAGATGATCAGCGCTCCTCGGACAACATCGCCCCGCTGCCTTGGCCGTTGGGAACTCCTCGCCACCGCCTCCCTCCTCCGCCAGCCAACAGCAAGGTGCGGGGCCGAGCGGTGCAGCTCAAAGATCCTATAGCTATAAGATCTTTGATGCAGCTGCTTCAGACGAGTCGGAGCGAATGATGGGACCCGAACAGCGGCAGCAGCGGCTCCATCTCCGCCTCCCCCCGCCCGCCCTGATAAGGGCCTCTGCTTGTAAACCCGCTAACGGCGATAACCGCTTTCAAAACAAATGCTCCCACACGCCAAGGCCTCCCCGTCCCTCCCTCCCTCCTCCCGTCCTCGGCGTGCGGGAGGGTTTGTTTTGAAAGCGGTTATCGCCGTTAGCGGGTTTACAAGCAGAGGCCCTTATCACGGCAGGAGGGGGGGCGGGAGGAGGCGGAGATGGAGGCGCTGCTGCCGCTGTTCGGGGCCCGTCATTCGCTCCGACCCTTCCTCACCCCGCACCTAGTATCTTTGCCCCGCAATACAGCCGTCACCGCCGACACAAAACATCGCGTTCCTATTCTCCAGAGATGCTGCCTGACCCACGGAGTTACTCCAGTTTTTTGTGTCTATCTTCGGTACAAACCAGTATCTGGTTGCCAAGCCGGGCAAAATGGCTCGGTGTTTACGTTGCCCGGTGGCACTTTGAGTGGTCAGTGGCACCCGGGCAACCTCTAATTTTGAGCCCTGTACAGGAGTAGGCCATTTGGCCCTTCGAGCCTGCACCGCCATTCAATATGATCATGGCTGATCATCCAACTCAGTATCCTGTACCTGCCTTCTCTCCATACCCCCTGATCCCTTTAGCCACAAGGGCCACATCTAACTCCCTCTTAAATATAGCCAATGAACTGGCCTCAACTACCTTCTGTGGCAGAGAATTCCACAGATTCACCACCCTGTGTAAAAAATGATAATCTCGGTCCTAAACGACTTCCCTCTTATCCTTAAACTGTGACCCCTTGTTCTGGACTTCCCCAACATCGGGAATAATCTTCCTGCATCTAGCCTGTCCAACCCCTTAAGAATTTTGTAAGTTTCTATAAGATCCCCCCTCAATCTTCTAAATTCTAGCGAGTACAAGCCAAGTCTATCCAGTCTTTCTTCATATGAAAGTCCTGCCTTCCCAGGAATCAGTCTGGTGAACCTTCTCTGTACTCCCTCTATGGCAAGAATGTCTTTCCTCAGAATAGGAGACCAAAACTGTACGCAATAGTCCAAGTGTGGTCTCACCAAGACCCTGTACAACTGCAGTAGAACCTCCCTGCTCTTATACTCAATTCCTTTGGCTATGAATGCTAACATACCATTCGCTTTCTTCACTGCCTGCTGCACCTGCATGCCTACTTTCAATGACTGGTGTACCATGACACCCAGGTCTCGTTGCATCTCCCCTTTTCCTATTCGGCCACCATTCAGATAATAGTCTACTTTCCTGTTTTTGCCACCAAAGTGGATAACCTCACATTTATCCACATTATACTGCATCTGCCATGCATTTGCCCACTCACCCAACCTATCCAAGTCACCTTGCAGCCTCCTAGCATCCTCCTCACAGCTAACACTGCCCCCCAGCTTCGTGTCATCCGCAAACTTGGAGATGTTGCATTCAATTCCCTCATCCAGATCATTAATATATATTGTAAATAGCTGGGGTCCCAGCACTGAGCCTTGCGGTAGCCCACTAGTCACTGCCTGCCATTCTGAAAATGACCCGTTTACTTCTAGCTTCCTGTCTGCCAAGCCAGTTCTCTATCCACATCAATACTGAACCCCCAATACCGTGTGCTTTAAGTTTGCATACTAATCTTTTATGTGGGACCTTGTCAAAAGCCTTCTGAAAGTCCAGATATAACACATCCACTGGTTCTCCCTTATCCACTCTACTAGTTACATCCTCGAAAAATTCTATAAGATTCGTCAGACATGATTTACCTTTCAAAAATCCATTCTGACTTTGTCCAATGAATTCACCACTTTCAAAATGTGCTGCTATCCCATCTTTAATAACTGACTAGCATTTTCTCCACTTCCGATGTTAGACTAACTGGTCTGTAATTCCCCGTTTTCTCTCCCTCCCTTTTTAAAAAGTGGGGTTACATTAGCTACCCTCCAATCCTCAGGAACTAC
The DNA here is from genome assembly GCA_038087875.1 of Malacoraja senta. Lineage (NCBI taxonomy): Eukaryota > Metazoa > Chordata > Chondrichthyes > Rajiformes > Rajidae > Malacoraja > Malacoraja senta. The sequence goes on from JAXLNO010003081.1 coordinate 98,682, forward strand.
TCCAGAATCGAAAGAGTTTTGAAAAATTATCACTAATGCATCCACTATTTCTGGGGCTACTTCCTTAAGTACTCTGGGATGCAACTTATCTGGCCCTGGGGATTTATTGGCCTTTAATCCATTCAATTTACCTAACACCACTTCCCGGTTAATCTGGATTTCACTCAGCTCCTCCATCTCATTTGACCCCCGGTCCCCTGCTATTTCCGGCAGATTATTTAAGTCTTCCTTAGTGGAGACAGAACCAAAGTAGTTATTTAATTGGTCTGCCATGTCCTTGTTCCCCATGATCAATTCGCCTGTTTCTCACTGCAAGGGACCTACATTTGTTTTAATTAATCTTTTTCTCTTCACATATCTATAAAAACTTTTGCAGTCAGTTTTTATGTTCCCTGCCAGTTTTCTTTCATAATCTATTTTCCCTTTCCTAATTAAGCCCTTTGTCCTCCTCTGCTGGATTCCCAGTCCCCTGGTAGGCTGCTTTTTCTGGCTAATTTGTATGCTTCATCTTTTGTTTTGATACTATCCCTGATTTCCCTTGTTATCCACGGATGCACTATTTTCCCTGATTTATTCTTTTGCCAAACTGGGATGAACAATTGTTGTAGTTCATCCATGCAGTCTTTAAATGCCTTCCATTGCATATCCACCGTCAACCCTTTAAGAATCAATTGCCAGTCTATCTTGGCCAATTCACGTTTCATACCCTCAAAGTTACCTTTCTTTAAGTTCAGGACCCTTGTTTCTGAATTAAAATGTCACTCTCCATCCTAATGAAGAACAACCATATTATGGTCACTCTTGCCCAAGGGGCCACGCACAACAAGACTGCTAACTAACCCTTCCTCATTACTCAATACCCAGTCTAGAATAGCCTGCTCTCTCGTTGGTTCCTCTACATGTTGGTTTAGAAAACTATCCCGCATACATTCCAAGAAATCCTCTTCCTCAGAACCCCTGCCAATTTGATTCACCCGATCTATATGTAGATTGAAGTCACCCTTTTACCTTTGTTGCACGCATTTCTAATTTCCTGTTTGATGCCATCCCCAACTCCACTACTACTGTTAGGTGGCCTGTACACAACTCCCACTAGCATTTTCTGCCCCTTAGTGTTTCGCACCCATATCGATTCCACATCCTCCAAGCTAATGTCCTTCCTTTCTATTGCGTTAATCTCCTCTCTAACCAGCAACGCTACCCCACCTCCTTTTCCTTTCTGTCTATCCCTCCTGAATATTGAATAGCCCTGGATGTTCAGCTCCCAGCCTTGGTCACCCTGGAGCATTGTCTCCGTGATCCCAACTATATCATATTCATTAATAACTATCTGCACATTCAACTCATCCACCTTATTACGAATGCTCCTTGCATTGAGACACAAAGCCTTCAGGCTTGTTTTTACAACACTCTTACCCCTTATACAATTATGTTGAAAAGTGGCCCTTTTTCATTTTTGCCCTGGATTTGTCTGCCTGCCAATTTTACTTTTCACCTTGCTACCTATTGCTTCTACCCTCATTTTACACCCCTCTGTCTCTCTGCTCTTGCACCCATCCCCCTGCCACATTAGTTTAAATCCTCCCCGACAGCACTAGCAAACACTCACCCAAGGACATTGGGTCCATTCTAGCCCAGGTGCAGACCGTCCTGTTTGTACTGGTCCCACCTCCCCCAGAACTGGTTCCAATGCCCTAGAAATTTGAATCCCTCCCCCTTGCACCATTTTTCAAGCCACGTATTCATCTTCAATATCCTCCTATTTCTACTCTGACTAGCCCGTGGCACTGGTAGTAATCCAGAGATTATTACCTTTTGAGGTCCTACTTTTAAGTTTATCTCCTAGCTCCCTAAATTCACCTTGTAGGACCTTATCCCGTTTTTTACCTATATGGTTGGTGCCAATGTGCACCACGACAACTGGCAGTTCACCCTCCCTCTCCAGAATGTTCTGCAGCCGTTCAGTGACATCCTTGACCCTTGCACCAGGGAGGCAACATACCATCCTGGAGTCTCGTTTGCGGCCGCAGAAACGACTATCTATTCCCCCTACAATTGAATCCCCTATTACTATAGCGCTTCCACTCTTTTTCCTCCCCTCCTGTGCCGCAGAGCCACCCATGGTGCCATGAACTTGGCTGCTGCCTTCCCCTGATGAGCCATCTCCCCCAACAGTATCCAAAATGGTATATCTGTTTAGGAGGGAGATGACCGCAGGGGACTCCTGCACTACCTGCCTACTGCTACGCTGGCTAATGGCCACCCGTTCCCTTTCTGTCCGCTTAACTTTTACCTGCGGTGTGACCAACTCACTGTACGTGCTATTCACGACTTTCTCAGCATCGTGGATGCTCCAGTATGAATCCAACCGCAGCTCCAATAGTTCAATGCAGTCTGCCAGGAGCTGCAGCTGGACACACTTCCTGCAAACGTAGTCACCAGGGACACCGTCCATATCCCTGATCTCCCACATGTTGCAGGATGAGCAAACCATGGGGCCGATCTCAACTGCCATGGCTTACCCCCAAATTAAAGCAACTCACTATAAAAATCTTAATCCTTTAAACTGTGGCTTTACTAAAAAGCACTGTACCCTTAACTCACTGAACCCTTAACTCGCTGTACCCTTAACTCACTGTACCCTTAACTCACTGTACCCTTAACTCACTGTACCCTTAACTCACTGTACCCTTAACTCACTGTACCCTTAACTCACTGTACCCTTAACTCACTGTACCCTTAACTCACTGTACCCTTAACTCACTGTACCCCTAGCTCACTGTACCCTTAACCAGAAAGCAGAAATGCAAACCTGGGGTTGCTCCCAATCAGCTGCTCCCTCTAGTCCGCTTCCATCAATCAGCGGCTTCCACCAGACCACTTCCTTGGAAGTGTGATGGAACGTTGCAGATTGGGTCCTCCTCTCGCTCCAACATAATGAACTAGCTAAAACCACCGGCTGCTTTTGAATAAAATTGTACCAGATAAAAATGTGGCCAATGTAATATCTGATCTGTTATTGATTTCTAACTGAGCAATATGTAGGGTACTGTATTCAACCACATCAAAGAAGAGAGGACGAGAATAGATATGTTTTTGGGTACTGATCAATCACGGACAACATTGGCTAGGTTGAAAAAGATGGGAGCCTGATGTCCTTTGTATCTGAATAATCATCTAACACTCCAAACATTCTTGCCTGCTGGAGACTGAATGGCTAATAGCAATGAAATGGGTAGATACACATGGAAGACAAATGTAATGCAGAGAAAATGTGCAGAAAAATATTCTTTAGGAAGGATGAGGACAAGTTACAAATCACATTTGAGACGTCGTTGTGAAAAGTGATATGTAACTAGCCTAGTTATGATTTCTAACCTTGGAGATAAATTTGTCATACTTGAATTGAATCAGCAACTTGCAATAATTGGGATAGCATAAATGAATCATCTACAGAAGGCATTGAAGGGAAGCCTAATGTACATGTCTGTAATTATTCCATCTATAATCGAGAAATGCCATCCATTTATTGGCACTTTATAAATGTGAGGAAAAAACAATAACTAGCTTGGAAGTGCAGCAGTCCACTTTGGTTTGTGCATCATGTTGGGTATTGACTTCTGATGGACCACATATTGCAATTATTAATAGGTTCAAGTCTGCATGAAATAACGGACAAGAAAAATCTTTGAACAAATTATCCTTTGTGTTTAGAATCAAATGGGCACATAAATTGCTTTAGCTTTTTCTGACTTGTTAAGGAGTAAGACTAGAATAGTCACTTTTCCTTTTAAGTTGATTGTATTTCTTGTAAATAACCAAGCTTTAATAATCAAATTTTAAATTGTACACCCTCTCCCCTTAAAGAAATAACAAAAATTTCAGAAATAATCAACAGAGCACTGAAAATGAATTGGTTTTACTCTAGTCAGCTATTATACTGGAGCCCCACAATTTTATAAACAGGAATGCTCTGAGTATAGTAATGATGCTCTTTTAAACATGTCATCAAAATTTAGATTTCTATCATCTAGGATGCTACGTTTGTTCAACTGCCTGCTATTAGCACAACAGATACTAAATTTAAAAGAATCAATCATATGTCAATAACTATACAACATACAATTGTTTTGAATATAATTAAAACACCCACTGTATTCTGCTTCAGTGGTGACAATTATCAAAAATAATTTTGTTGTACTTTTACACTTTATTTTGGTGGTTATATTCACTTTGTAAGACTATACTTTAATTTAAGCCGCCTGGCTCCAAATGGTTGCTTTGCAGCAAGATGGAACCCAGAGTATTGAAATGTATTTGTGCACAATATTTTCAACATTTTTACGCTATTTTACCACATAGGGCTGGATTAGGAACTTTTTAGACCAACCTTGCACAACCTGCACCGCCACATCATTAAAGCTCATTTGCAGTTTAAAATGCATGCTCTGAAGCACCTTGTACTCTATCTTAATAACAAAGCAGGTTACATCACTATATAAATTGCCTAAATATATTTGCAAAGGGTCAGTCCAATGGATCCACATTTCTTAGGACACAAACCCAACAGTTTGTATGAAAAAATAAATGTACAAAATCTCCAACAGTCAAATTTTGGTTGACATCTTAGCATGGGTGTATAATGGAATTTATCTTAAGCATGATTTTTTTCATCATTATACTAATATTCAGAGACCCGGTGCTGGGCGTTTTTTGTGTTTATCTATGTAACAACATAAATATTATAGCTGAACAGTTGTAAGCAGTGATTCAAACAATGTTACGTTTGTGATGGGGAGGCCAGAGTGTTGTCGTGTGTAAACTTGCTTCATGTAAGCTTGATGTTGTGATTAGTTCGACTGCTGATCATAAATTGAATTAACAGTGTCTTTTCATGTGGTTAAATGTTCCAAGGCACTCAATGGTGTTCTCAGATAAAACCGAATCTAGCTCCATGACTTAATTAAAAAAAACCAAAGTGCTGGAGTAACTCAGTGAGTCAGTCAGCATCTCTGGAGAACATGGAGAGACCCCATCCCTATCTGAAACATCACTATTCCACGTTCTCCAGAGATGCTGCCTGACCTGCTGAGTTACTTCAGAACTTTGATTTTTTTTGTAAACCAGCATCTGTAGTTTCCTGTATCACCTCATGACAATAAGATCAAGGTGAGTTTTAAGGAGCACCCTGAAGGTTGGGGTTGTATTTTGGGGGGGGGGGGGGGGGGCGGCAAGAATTGATAAGGCTTGGGGTGAGATTTCCAGAGTTCAGAAGGTGAGATGGGTGAATTATGAGTTCAGAAGGTGAATTATGGATCAGATACCTTCTTGTTTTTTAAAACTAAAGTTTAATTAGGAATTATTATTGAACACGGTGGCGCGGGGGTAGAGTTGCTGCCTTACAGCGCTTTCAGCGCCAGAGACTCGGGTTCCATCCCGACTACGGGTGCTGTCTGTACGGAGTTTGTACATTCTCCCTGTGACTGCATGGGTTTTCTCCGAGATCTTCGGTTTCCTCCCACACTCCAAAGACGTAGGTTAATTGGCTCGATATAAATGTAAATTGTCCCCAGTGTGTGTAGGGTAGTGTTAATGTGTGGGGATCGCAGGTCGGTGTGGATTCGGTTGGCTGAAGGACTTGTTTCCTTGCTGTATCACTAAACTAAGCTAAATTTGAAGCATTGGTCTATGTTCATTCAGGGAGTATAGATACAAAACTAATAGCAATGGCCTTCATTCTCAGTTGACTTGACTAAGGAGTTCAGTTATAACTGTTACCCCAGTGACATACTATCAGGAGAGCTGTGAGCAGGTATTAGCATCACAGTTTGGAGACTCATCATGGATGGATTGCACTGCAGATTTACTGGAAAGGTTCCTTGGTTCAAAGGGTTGATGTGAGGATAGATTATGCAAACTCTGCTTTCATTCTTTATGTTAGGTTAGAAGTACTTTAATCAAAATGTTGACAATGTTGAAAGGAGCTAATAAGGTAAAGGAAGGTATATGGAGTTAAGTTATGAATTCGCCAGGAATGGTAGACAAAGCTCAAAGTACCTGGCATATTCATTAGCCGGTGTTGATCTGAGGTTTGTCACTGGTGTATTTATACAACAAGCAGAAAAGTACATTTTCTTCAATGGAAAGATTAAACAATTCTGTCCATTATTGTTTGTGAAATTTCAATTTATTAATTTTTACTTTAAATTTTCCATTTGTTTTTGGCATATCTCACTTCTAAGATGGGGCTTAATGGAGTTTGATATCTACTCATCTAAAGATGCTGTTAAGGTGCTTTGCTTTATATCTTGTGGAAATGTATAGATTACAGAATCTTTCTCGTAGTCATATGATGTGTAAAAAAAAACATGGAGTCACAAAGCTCAGTGTTTTTATTGCAGCCATCATCTTTAACATTTGACAAGCACCCATTTGTTTTCTAAAAAAAAAGACTGAACTTGCAGAGCTAACATGCCACTCTTTTTCCATTAGTCTACAAGATTTTACATTGATATTTTCTACAGGTCCAGGCCCACCCAAAAACAGACCCCAGACCTTGGATCTTTGGAACTTTCAGCTCCTGTGGATGAAGACTTCATATCATTGGAAATGAAACGAACAAGGTTTGTTAGGATTTGCATTATGTGTAAAATCGAACTGTAATTCTTGGACAAATTATTAATCATCTGATTAATGTGTATTACGTTTTGTATTTGTGAAATTTAACAGCATCTATAACCATTGATATTGAGTAAAGGAGACAGCTGTGTTTTAATATGCTTTAGGAAAGGGAGAAGCCATTTCACACCTCAAGCCTAATCTAATTGAAGCCTCAATGCTGAATTTCCATCTACCTGCAGTAATTTTTCTAAACCCTAATCCCTTGCTGATAATATTCAAAGACTGCTTACTATCACCCTCTGAAGAAGCGTCCCAAATACTCCTCAAACTTTCTTATCTGTCTTAAATGAATGGCACCTTATTAATGAACAGTGACTCCCAGTTTACACACTCCTAAAAGAGAAAAAATTCTTTCCACATCTGTCCTGCCGAGAGCCAAAGATCAAAAGATCTTTTTTTATGTTGCATGTTTTAATGTAGTATTTTCCCTTCCCATCCAGTATTTCTAAACTTAAGTAAATTGAAGCATATGCTGACAACTTTTTCATCAAGAAGACATATGCATTCTTAGTTTTAACTTGTAAACCTTCACTGAACTACATTAACATACTTGTATAAAAAAACTAAAAAGTGGACAAAAATACTGGAGAAACTCAGCGGGTGAGGCAGCATCTATGGAGAGAAGGAATAGGCGACGTTTCGGGTTCGGACCCTTCTTCAGAATGATGTCGGGGGGGGTGGGGAAAAAGAAAGGAATAGGCGGAGACAGGAGGCTTGGGGGAGAGCTGGAAAAGGGAGGGGAAGGAGGGAGTACAAGGTACTTTTCAGAATATTCAAAAACTAATACTCTTCAGAATATTCCAGATGTGATCTCACTGATGTCCTATATGAAAGAAGCATTTTTTTCTTCAAATCCATTCCCCTTTCATTGTTAGCTTTCCTAATTCCTTGCTGACCTACCTTTCAGCGTACTGTGTTACCCAGTTGTGGAAATGGAGGAATATATGCAGTTAACTTTTTTTGCAATAGTACATTTTATTTATGAAATTAGGTTATATTTTTAATATTGTAACGAGGTACTGATTTGCCTGTACCTGATTAAGTTCCATGGCTTCACATTCTGTAATAGATGTCTTTTAATACAATGCAGCTTACTTTCACAAAAAACGTTCGTACATTACCAAAATGGATATGGTAAGATTGTGAATTGTCCTTTACAATATCTTAGTTTCAGGATTTCAATTTGATATTCTTTGTGCATTCACCTATCAATATTCAATATGGGGAGAAGAGGTTTAAGCTGGTGATAACAGGGGGAGTATTTAAAGTCTCTCATTGCCATTGAAAATGTAACCTCAGTCTTGCTATTATTAAGCTTTATATAAATAATTGTTGAGTTACATAAGCAAAGAGGTGTTGGTTGATTATATCTCTGCTATAAATTGCCTCTTAGTCTAGATCAGTAACGTAAAAAACTCAAAAGGAAGTTGATGAGCACGTGTGAGGGGGGATGAAAGTTTGAATTGATTCGGGGAAATGTGGAGAAGGTAATGGGACTAATGTGATTGAATTCTTAGAGAGGAGAAACCAGAAACTAGATGTTGATTTACAAAAAAGACACAAAATGCTGGTAGACAAAAATGCTGGAGAAACTCAGCGGGTGAGGCAGCATCCATGGAGCGAAGGAATAGGTGATGTTTCAGTCTGAAGAAGGGTCTTCTTCAGGCTCCATAGAAGAAGGCTCCATAGATGCTGCCTCACCCGCTGAGTTTCTCCAGCATTTTTGTCTACCTTCGATTTTTGCAGCATCTGCAGTTCTTTCTCAAACACAAAATGCAGGATGGAGTAACTCTGGGTCAGAACACAGGTGGTTTTTTCGGTTGGGGCCTTTCAGACTGATTATGAAGAGAAGGAGGGAAAAGAAAGCTGTAAGAGGGGAGGGGCAGGTTAAAGCCTGGCAAATAATTGGTGGATACAAGGGGGGGGGGGGGTGTCTTGATAAATGGTAGGACAAAGGACAGAGGAAAAGACAGGATTGAAAGGTTGCAAATTCTGACACTAGAGGAAGGAATGTAGGGGAATAGAGAAATAGGTGAGAGTCCTGCTGAAGTACAGGAGAGAGAACGGTGGGGGAAGGTTTTTGTAGTTACCTGAAATTTGAGTATTCAATGTCCCGACTGTTGGTTTATAAACTGAGGTGTCGTTCCTCCAGTTTGCATGTGACCACATTCTGGCAATAGAGGCCCAGGACAGAAAAGTCGGCATGGGGATGGGAAGAGGAGCTAAAATAGTTTGCATCCAGGAGATCTTGGCGGACCGAGCGCAAGTGTTTGGTGAAATGGTTGCAGAGTCTATGCCTGTGTACAGGAGGTCACATCGGGAACACCAGATGCAGTAGATGAGGTTAGAGGAGGTGCATGTGAACCTCTGTCTCACCTGGAAGGACTATTGGGTTACCTGGAGGTGAGGGGGCTTTAGAGACAAGTGTTACATCTACAGTGGCAAAGGACAATATCTGGGGAGGGGGAGAAGGGATGAGTGAAACTAGGAGTTGCAAAGGGGGGTAATCAGTAGAGTGAAATGGATTGAGTCTCTGTTTAAGGAAGAACTAGAGGGTCTTGAGAACTACTTGGTGGGGAATGGAGGTATAAAGGGACTACACCTCCATTGCATAGATGAGGCAATTACGGCCTATAAATTGAAAGTTTATTGAAGAGTTAAAGGGTGTGTGAGTTGTCTCACGTGTAGGTCAGAAGGGCCTGAACGTGGGGGATTGGATGGAATCCAGGTATTTATAGAAGTTTTGTGGAGTAGGAGCAGACAGAAACAATGGGTCTGCCAAGGCAGTCCTTTTTGTGGGTTTTGGGAAGAATATGGAAGTAGGCAGGAGAATGATAAGGTTGGAGGCTGGGAGGGAGTTCGCCAGAAGTGAAGTAATCTGTCTTGTGATTTAATTCATGCCAGCTCGCATGGGTGCAGAAGGCTGAAGAGCCACCACCTGTGTCATTATAAGGTTATATAAAGATTATCAGAACTTATTTCCTGACATTTCTGTATTAACCTGATCTCTTAATTAAGAGAAGACTGCCAGTGCGAACAAGGAATGGTTTGTAATACGAGATTATTTGTCAATAGGGTAGCTTCCTTTAACAAAGCTTGGCACTTTCTATCCTTCATCTTTCCTGACATGGTACATTTAAAAATCGAAAATGCTGTGGATAAACAACAGGTCATCCATGGACAGAGGAACAGAGCTATTGTTTCAAAATGAAAGATCACTGACCTGAAACATTAGTCCCACAGATGATGCGTGTTGATTAATATCCCATTTAGTTATTGAAAGTGGACTCGGTCTCTTGCCCAGAGTCGGGGAATCGAGAATCAGAGGGATAGGTTAGGTGAAGGGGAAAAGATTTTATAGGAATCTGAGGGAACTTTTTCACACAAAAGGTGGAAATAGGGTGGTATTTGGGGCAGGGACTATCACAAAAGTTTAAGAAGCAATTAGACAGGTACATGGGTAGATGGATATGGGCCAAGCACAGGCAAGTGGGGCTAGTGTTGATGGGACATTTTGGTCAGTGTAGGTAAGTTGGGCCAAAGGGCCTATTTCCACACTCTATGGCTCTATAGATTGATACCCAAGGATGGAAATTGCCTTGCACACAACTAGGGTCCCTGGGGAATTTGGCGGATTCACTTCAAACAAAATTACTTGCTATGATCATTAAATATTAAGTGGTTCATATGTCAAAATGCTACACATTTGTACATAGTTGTGTTTATTTAGAAGAAAATAACAAACATGGACGTAACTGTAAAATAATGGCACTTTGCAATTCATGTACAACAACTCATGCCATAAACCAACCGAGCAAACCTCTGAATTGCCTTGGAGATTGCATATCTTTACAGTGTAAAGATCATCATGGATTTTTTCAACTATACCTTTGATTTAGAATCTCCTGTGAAATGCCAGCCGATATTAATCACCCAAATTCTGTATTGTGATTTCAACGTATTAACTTTTGTCTTATTGAGATGAGTGCTGCAACTGAGCCAATCAATAGTAATATATTTCTCGATAATCAAAGTGTGTAACAATGCCTTGCATTTAACATGGTATTTGTATTAAATTAGGCCAGAATTGTGATGTTTAGCTGGTATTGTTTAAAAATATAATGTCTATGTGAACAGCGGCATAGTGATGTTGACCCAAATGCTTTTATGTTTTATTATTTAATTACTCGATTTTTTTTTTACATCTGGATATAATTTTTTTAAATTCTGCAAAGAACGCTTTTATTTCTAAACAATTATTCATTGTTAATTTTATGTTCTCCAAAAGATTTGTTTACAAAAATGCCCATTTGTAAGAGAATTGTAGTTAATTTTGAGCAAACTGAATTTTCTGTCACAGTGGATTACACTTTGTGATGTAGCTTGGCATGATGTGCATAGACTTCATCTTCGACCTCTAATATTCTCTGATGCACCCAAGCCTCTAGATTATTACTTTGAAGTGGAATTAAAAAAAAAATTAAAATGCCATTTTGGCTCAACTCTTCAGTCGGCTGAGTGTTCAAATTCTCTCCCCAGTTCAGAGAATATAACATCTGACCTAGACTTATTGCACCATAATCTTTTCACCATTCTGCTGTTTTGCATTCATCATATTTATTGTCATTATTATGTATACTGTATACTCTGAGCTTCATGCAAACAATGAATTTCATTGTACCCTGTTTATATAATAGTTAACTAATCTGAATCTGTAGAGGAAAAGCTGTGTTGTTGGAAGTGTTGTCTTATAAGAATACCAAGAGGAGTCTCTGCCCATATATTAAATGCTTTAAAATGAAATCAGTGCTTGGCTTTTCGTGCTGCAGTCTGTGCTGAAATTCTCCATGCTTTCATTTTCTTCCGACTCGAGGGTCTTGAGAGAAAAAATGTCCAAAAGACAATTTGCTTGAGCTTTTAACCTCATGTTTAGCCAATCTTATCCATAATAGGATATGTAATTAAACCGTCAATATCTTTATCACCCAAGTTCAGTAAGGTCTAGAAGCTATTTGACTCTCTAAGCTTTTCCACCCCGACATACAAGCCTTGAAATTAATAGGAGGTCCAGTGGTTGACTTTTAGATTGTTTGGATTCCGTTTTCAGATTATTTCAACTTATTTGCAAGTAATAGAATTTCACAAAACCAGCTCCATGAAAATAGATTACTGTGAGAAGTTTGTTTTGTTTCCCAAACTTAATTGATGTGTTGATGGGAGGTCATCTTTTGGGGGTTGGATGAGGCAGGATTGTAAGGATATAAAGGTTATATGTTTCCTTAGAGGTACAAAGTCAACAGATATTTTGGTGATTCAAGTGTGGTGATCTGATTTAAAAACTCAAAAGGGAGATTTGCAATGGAGGAAGAGGCATAGTCAAAGTACAGCAATGGCAGTCGAATGATTGGCCGGGTGGAATACAGTGAAATTAGGAATGATGTTAAAAAACTAGGAAGCCACAGACAAATAATGGAAGTCGGTTATTAGGGAGTTCAAAGCAACATTGAAAAGTAAAAATTGAAAAGTGAATAGGGTGCTATCGAATGGACAAAACTCACAGGCAGCAAGAACAACATGCCAAATGATTTAAAGATGCTTTTGTTAAATTTAAATAGAAGCAAACCAGGCATTATGGCTGCTTTTGGTAAGATATAATGTGAGGTAGTCATGGACCTGCAATAAACCTTTTTTGGACTGTCTTTGGTGTACAGTATATAATCAAGAAACAGTATTGAAACCTGTCATGACTACACCTTTAAAAAGATGACCACTTATTGCATTTGATGATGATACTTAAGAAAATAGCCTCACTAAAACAAGAACACTGGAATAACAGCAGCTTGTTTTTATAAACTCAAAATCTTAGTTTCTATAGAAAGAGAAAAAGGATGTAATTACGTATTTGTTATTTGTAGTGCACAGGCTTCTATCTGTTATCATAGTTTTGATTTACAGGAAGTAGAACTTAAGAAATATTTTTGAGAATAACCAGTATAGAGGAAGTTTGCCAAGTAGCGGCGAGGGTTGTATCTGATCTGATCTGGACAAATATCTAGAGGTTTGATGGTTATTCTTGAAATTGTTTTTCAGAGAGAGGCTGCGGACTCATAGCATTGAATCCTCAGGGAAATTGAAGATATCTCCAGAACAATTGTATGACTTCACTGCAGATGACCTCAAGGACCTTGGGGAAATAGGACGTGGAGCCTACGGTTCTGTGAACAAAATGATCCATAACCCAAGCGGACAGGTTATGGCTGTGAAAGTAAGCATTTCAATCTACATTCTGTGATAAGAAACTTGACGTGCTTAAAGATCAATAGGAAATGTATTAATTTGAGCTTAAACCTCAAATGAAGTGGAAAACAACACTTAAATATTTCTTACTGGATTTTTCCTTCACCTTATCCACTTTTTATGCAGTTACATTAACGTCCTAAATGTGAGCTGTGTCCAATTAATGTAAAGTAAAACCATTTCATTCCAGTAGCTTATTTTCAGTTTCAGATTAACATACTTACAGTAGTAATGTTACAACATTTTGAGATTTTAAAAATCAAGTCTGTAATTTATCCCATCAGATAAAGCATAAAAAGGCGTTTAATTTGACATCTAATTCACTTTCATATCTTCAGTATTAAAAAGGTTTTGGCCATTTTCATACTCGGAAATTAGCATCTTGTTCCCTATTGCTTTTCCATTGACACAAAAGCTGTGATCGAGGACAGTCAAAAGCCCATAACTTTCTTAAAAATTAAGAGAACTGAAAGAAATGTTCAGTTATTATAGATTGAAGCATTCTGAAACAAATATGAAACAATCTTACTTAGATGACATGACATTAAAGCATATAATTAGTTAGTTACCTAATTGTAGCTAATTACAAAATTCAATTACTAGATCTAAACATCTATCAATTTCTTAAGAATAAACATTTTTAAATAGCCTGTGTCCAAATAACATTCACACAAGAATTCACAATATAACATAATTTTTAAATCTCATTGTCATGGATTTATAGGCCAAATGGAAGGAATTTAATGTTTAATATCTGTAAATTAATGGCCATTAAATCATCTTGCGAGTGGGTTTTTCTGGAACGCGATAATTTGGAACGTTGCGTTGCGGTGAATTTAAACCCGTATCGGCATGAAAAATACTGCCGGTTCGTTCGGGGAAAAAATTCACCGTTTCGCAACTTAAAATGTGAATTAAAGGCATCTTAAGGAGCACTTGTATACATAAAATAAACGGCTTTCGTTTACCTGTCCCGTGCGTGAAATCTGTCCCCGTTGTCGGCGTTGACGGCTTTAGAAACTGATTTAAAAATTGCTCCAGCGCTGAAATTGTCGGGCGAATTAAAAAAAAAAAAAAAAATACACAGAACGCCTGTCGGAACGATTCTTCAACAAAAGCTTGCACTCCAACGAAATATAATCCAGGACAAGGTAGGAGAAACCGCGTTTTAACCCCGCCCCCCCCCCCCCCTCTCTCAAAAGCGCCAAAATCGTGCACACGGCCAGTGGCAGAATTGCAGTGCTGCTGAAGGTAAGTATTGTAACATACCTACTTACAGCAGTGATGTGTTTTCCATCCCTTCCTCACCCAATCTTCCACAATAATTACAATTGGAACTCCTTTCTTTGGCAAATTGTACGAGTCATTGTGGGTGGAATCTCTCATTGGATCAATGGGTTGAACATTTTTTAGGAACGAAAAAAATCTAAACTAAACAAATTAAACTCACCGGATTTGAGCCAAGGTGAATATATTCACCCCATTGGCATAGGAAGGAAAACGGCCTTTCACATCATGCAACATATAAATGTAGCATTATAATGTACATATTTGCTTTTGCTGTTGAGTTTGGATGTAACTGCCAAAATTATTTCATTTTTGCTCTTCGCTAAGTTTTGTACATTCTTAAGGTGGTGATTGCAGTGTTAGCAAGAGCTTAGTGCCTTTTGGGCAGATCCTCTCAAATTAGTGTCTATTGATTGAGACCTTAATTCCTGATGAATGAGTACCGTAGACTCCAATGTACATGGATTTGCATGTAAATGGGCTAATGTGCATTTCATACTTAAAAGCTCCAATTGAGTTTGATTACCAAATCTTGAAGTACAGGTCACTTTTGATATTTTAATTTTCCCCTTTTATGAAAATGTATTCAATTTATGCAACAAACTATATATTCTGTTCCGCATCTCAAATATTAATGCATCATTTTGCCAGTTTGCATCATCAATTTCCTTTATTGTTGATCCTGATCTGTGCTGTAGGCAGAATGTAAAACTGTCAGAACTCACTAAAACTAATTGCCAAGATGATGTGTTGCATCAAATTACATAATAGCTACAGCACAGGGAGCATACCATTCAGCCCAACAATCCATGCTAGTGTTAAACTGCCTTCCACTTAGTGCCTTCCATAATGTTTGGGACAGACCCATCATTTATTTAATGGCCTCTGTACTGCACAATTTGAGATTTATAATAGAAAAAATCACATGTGGTTAAAGTGCACATTGTCAGATTTTAATAAAGGCCATTTTGATACATTTTGCTTTAACCATGCAGAAATTACAGCAGCGTTTATACATAGTCCCCCCCATTTCAGGGCACCATAATGTTTGGGACACAGCAATGTCATGTAAATGAAAGTAGTCATGTTTAGTATTTTGTTGCATGCAATGACTGCTTGAAGTCTGCGATTCATGGACATCACCAGTTGCTGAGTGTCTTCTCTGGTGATGCTCTGCCAGGCCTGTATTGCAGCCACCTTCAGCTTATGCTTGTTTTGGGGGCTAGTCCCCTTCAGTTTTCTCCAGCATATAAAAGGCACGCTCAATTGGGTTCAGATCGGGTGATTGACTTGGCCACTCAAGAATTGACCATTTTTTAGCTTTGAAAAACTCCTTTGTTGCTTTAGCAGTATGTTTGGGATCATTGTCTTGCTGTAGAATGAACCGCCGGCC
This sequence comes from Malacoraja senta, assembly GCA_038087875.1. Classification (NCBI taxonomy): domain Eukaryota; kingdom Metazoa; phylum Chordata; class Chondrichthyes; order Rajiformes; family Rajidae; genus Malacoraja; species Malacoraja senta. The sequence continues at coordinate 114,340 of JAXLNO010003081.1, forward strand.
ATCGAGTTTTGAGGCATTTGTTTGAACTTCAGCAGATAGGATGTGTCTATACACTTCAGAATTCGTTATGCTACTACCATCAGAAGTTGTATCATCAATGAAGATAAGTGAGCCAGTACCTTCAGCAGCCATACATGCCCAGGCAATAACACCCCACCACTGTGGTTCACAGATGAGGTGGTATGCTTTGGACCTTGGGCAGTTCCTTCTCTCCTCCATACTTTGCTCTTGCCAACACTCTGATATAAGTTAGTCTTTGTCACATCTGTCCACAAGATCTTTTTCCAGAACTGTGGTTGCTCTTTAAAGTACTTCTTGGCAAAACTGTAACCTGGCCATCCTATGGTTTGCATCTTACACTGCAGCCTCTGTATTTCTGTTCAGGAAGGTCTTCTGCGGACAGTGGTTATTGACAAATCCAAACCTGACTCCTGAAGAGTGTCTCTGATCTGTCGGACAGGTGTTTGGGGATTTTTCTTTATTATAGAGAGAATTCTTCTGTCATCAGCTGTGGGTGTCTTACTTGGCCTGCCAGTCCCTTTGTGATTAGTAAGCTCACCAGTGCTCTCTTTCTTCTTAATGATGTTCCAAACAGTTGATTTTGTAAGCCTAAGATTTGCCTGACGTCTCTAACAGTTTTATTCTTCTTTCTCCATCTCATAATGGCTTCTTTGACTTTCATTGGCACAACTTTGGTTCTCATGTTGATAAGCAGCAATAAAAGTTTCCAAAGGTAATGGGAAGACTGGAGGAAAGACTAGGTGCTGAGAGCTCTCTTATACCCGCATTAAGGAGGCATTTATACACCTGTGAAGCCATGTGTCCCAAACATTATGGTGCCCTGAAATGGGGGGACGATGTATAAACACAGCTGTAATTTCTACATGGTGAAACCAAAATGTATAAAAATACCCTTTAATAAAATCTGACAATGTGCACTTTAACCACATGTGATTTTGTTCTGATACAAATCTCAAATTGTGGAGTACAGAGGCAAATAAATGATGGGTCTTTGGCACAAACATTATGGAGGGCACTGTAAATCTGTCGACTTGGGTAGCTTGTACATTTCCCTTAATTACATATATCTGGTGTTCCCTTAAATTTATCTGTTTCTTTCCATATGGTAACAGCTTTCATGTTCTATCCACCCCATATTGTAACATCTTTCATGTTCTATCCACATTCCTAGAAAAGAGATTTCTTATTTTGAATTTACTTGTGACTAATAGATTATTCAAACACCAAGTAAGACCAGAAAGTTCTAGCTTTTTATCAGCTGTTCAGTTATGCATGTCTTGCACACTGGAAAAGTATTAACAGCTATTCTGGTCATTTTCTGTTGACCTCCTGGCAATCCTCTATGCCTGTAATTAATTTATATGCCCCCATTACTCTTGACAAGAAAGCTGCTTTTAATAATGCCCAAAGATTTGTCCGGTAGGAGAGGTTGTGTAGCACTTCAACTTAATACAAAACTTTCTGTGACTCAATAACAGTGATAGCTGAAAGACAGGTTATTATAGTGTAAGATGCAGTGTTGTCAGATGACATTATTACAGATATGGCCTAAAGAAAACTACAGAGTACACAATACACACCAGCCATTGAGCCTGAACTTCTGTAGCATATTAGTCTCTCTTTCTCAACATGGCTATTATATAGTTTTTTTTGTTATAATTGACTAATTCAATCAATAGAACCTGGTGTCTTTATGTATACCCTCCCCCCCCCCCCCCCCCCCACCCCCCCAATAGTTATAAGATGGCATTGGAATTATAAATTGCCATTGGAGTGCATGATATAATTAACCTTGTAACCTTTTCGCTGGTGAAGCAATTACAAACATGCTTCCTAAAAGAATGTTTAAACCAGTACAGAATTATGTTATCATTTCAAAGATAATATGTATTCAAAGATAAGAAAACATTATGTAGATTGTTTTGAATAATACTGAAGTGAATGTATTACGATTATTTTCTGTAAAGTTTTCCACCTCTAATTAAAAATTTGACTTAAAATGTCAAACCTTTGGCATATGTTGCTGATAAAGCAAACAGAAGTATGCAGAAAAAAACAATTTGTCAATTCATAAAGTTTGATGTTAAGCTACAGTATACTTATTTTGTAGAAAAAAATGAGTCAATTCAAGCTGCATAAAAAGCTTTGTTGCAATATGTTTTACTCTTACTTTTAGCGAATTCGATCAACGGTGGATGAGAAGGAACAGAAACAACTTTTGATGGATTTAGATGTTGTAATGAGGAGTAGTGATTGTCCATATATTGTTCAGTTTTATGGCGCACTCTTCAGAGAGGTGAGAAAATTGAGAAAAAGTGTTTGATCTCTGAACTTTCGGGATGGAATCATTTTGGATAGTTTTGGTAAAATCCAAGTGAATTCATGTTCAAATGGGAAATCTTTGTAGTTACTAGAAAAATCTGTACAATATATAATTAAATGGAACCCAGATTTTACAGTTGAGACTGATTATGACGTAAATAAAAGTAGAAAGTGATCTGAACTATCTTATTAGCTTAATCTTTGTTGGGAATTTGAAATGTATGTTAGACAATCACAGCAACTGTAAAAGGAATAAGACAGGATAATGTCAGTCAAACAGCGGGATACATCAACATTTAAATGGTTTTTGGACCAAAGGAGGCAGCAGATTATTGGATGAAATATAAGAATACTTCATTGAATCAGTAGAAGTGCATATGAATAACAAAAACATTGATAGCTAAATAAATTGAAGAGAAGTAAAGGGATGAAAAGGTGATGTAAACTGAGGAGAGAAGAGAAAGTAACTCTGACACTTCACAATAAGATGACTTGGGATTTTCCTACTGAATAAGCATTGTTGCTTTTCTCCCTCTAACCTTTTTTGGGATACCACCCGTTGAGAGCATAAATGGAGAGTGAGAGACCAAATTTGGGTAAGTTTGAAAATGAGTATTTAAACAAGTGGGTTGCCAGAACACCAGGAGAAAGATGAAAAAACTTTCCTGAACCTAGTTAAGAATTGTTGAAATTGTATTGAACCAAAATAATGAAATGGGGAGATAAATGCAAGTATCAATCCATGGTGAAACAGGATTATATACAGACTAAATGGAAAGGCTTAGATTTCCTTCATATTGCTGCTCATTCTGAGAGAAATCGAATCCCATAATACTTTTAGAATAAATACAGCAATAGCTTTTAATCAGAGTAGGCATACTTGATTTAATTGAAATATAAAAACTGCAGACATCAGAAGTTGGAAAATCCTGCAAAACGCCCTTTATCTTCCGTCTGAGACATGAACTCTGCTTTTGTATTTCAGCAAATGCTGCCTAACCTGTTGAGCATTCCCAATATTTTTGGTTTTTATATTGGAATTATATCCTATGATTTTGTAACAAATTGATGATTGGACAATCCAGTCACACCCCCCCCCCCTCCATTGTCTATAGCCACATGTGACTCACTGCTCAATAACAAGATCCCAAAGGGCACACCAAGCCGCTTGTCAATCTTCAGCACACAGGGAAATCAGGCCTTGTGCTGACTGATGATGTCACTACTTTTTTCTCATAGATGATCAGTGTGGAAGACTAGAAAAATAGGTGCAGGAGTAGGCTATTCCTTGCTGGCCTAGATCATCTAAAATCAGTACCCCGTTCTTGCTTTTTCCCCATATCCCTTGATTCTTTTAGCCCTAAGAGATAGATCTAACTCTTTGAAAACATCCCGTGAATTGGCCTCCACTGCCTTCTGTAGCAGAGAATTCCACGGATTCAAAAATCTCTGGATGAAGAAGTTTTTCCTCATCTCAGTCCTAAATGGCCTACCCCTTATTCTAAAACTGTGACCCCCTGGTTCTGGACTCTCCCAACATCGGGAATGTTGTTCCTGCATCTAGCCTGACCAATCCTTTAAGAATTTTACATATCTCTTTAAGGTGATATCTCATGGCTGTATCCTTTCATGCTGGGGAGAGTAGCCTCAAACCTAACCCTTGCCACAAAAGAGGGCACAGCTGAGAAATATTAGCCAGATTGTAGAAGGAAAGGTAGTTTGAGAAATGTTTTAATAATTAAAGCCTGGCATTTATCTAATGGCTTGCCTTGAGTGCTTTGTGTGGATTTTGGATAGATTATATGGGCAATGTTAACCAGATTCATTCTCATCCCCAACATCTCAACCAGCCCATGGCAATTGTGATTATGTATTCTAGCCAGATTTCTTGTAATAATTAGTATGACACTAAGATGAAAAAATGACTATTTTGTTCTGCACTTTGTTTCAATGTCGGCTAATTCTTGTTACTAAGTTACATTTTTAAGCTAGGTACTGATTTTTATTCTGAAGATGTTATGTAAAATAGGTGATCATGACAGAAATTACAATAACTGAATATAATAATTGTTTTGCAGCATCTTTTGAGAGATATTCATGTACTATAACACTGCAGCAAAACATACTCTGACATGTGTGACTTTGAAGGCAGACATTTTACCTCAGTTGATTCCTAAATCCAAAAAATATTCTTCTGTGTGCCAAATTGTCACTTTTCAGGAGCTTAAATCTGATCATTGATTTTGTTTCTTTGCAGGGCGATTGTTGGATATGTATGGAGCTCATGTCTACCTCTTTTGACAAATTCTACAAATATGTATATGGTGCATTAGATGATGTTATCCCAGAGGAAATCTTAGGCAAAATCACGTTAGCTGTGAGTTGATTTTGTTTTAATCTCTGCAATTAATGATCCGTAATGAAATACATAACTGTGCAACGTATGTATTTTTGAATGTTAACCCACATCATAGTTTGCCAGAAAATTAGTATATACATTTTAACGATAAATCTATTGCATATATAACTGTGGTAAAACAGCAGTTTGCCTTTCTTTGATACCTTTCACAGCAAAATGCTCCAATGGACTAAACACTCATAATTTTATTTAAAAATGAACAGGTAATCAAAAGTTTGCTTACTTTGAGGAGCTTTTTGAAGAGGAATGGGGATTAGGTAGCCAATTCCGAAACCAGAGGCATTAATGGAGCAATCGTATCTAATGGGTACGAGAAAGGCCAGAAGCAGAAATGATGGGGGGTTTTTTGGTTAGTTCAAGTGTGCTTTTTTCAAATACTAGTGTTCTAATGGCTTTATTCAGCTGGATGACAGAGGATATTCAATCGTTTTACAACTGGCTTGGCTATTTTGAAAGTGGTCTTTTGATTCTTAAAAGCATTCTGGAGAAATTCAAATGGCTCATTTTGGTATTGGTAGGTTTAAGAACAGTGATTATATTTCATTGCTGTTTTCACTTGAACAATGGAATATTTATGTTTGATAATTGGGATAGTGATCAGTATAAATGCAATATTATAATGATCCATTACAATGCTAATATTCATCTGCTCTCTTCCAGACTGTGAAAGCACTTAACTATTTAAAAGAAAACTTGAAAATTATTCACCGAGGTAAGTGTTAAGTTATAGTTCAAAGGAAAGACAACTATAACTTTCTCAAATACAATTTTTTGTCAGCAACTGTTGGACAGTACGCTGCTGCAGCTGGTGGAGCTGCAGTCAAACTGTATCAGCGAACCACCCATGTTCAACACTGACCTTGGTTGCTTTCTGTGAGGAGTTTGCACATGCTCTCTGTGACCCCATAGGTTTCCTTCAAGTCCTCTGGTTCCTCCCACATCCTAAAGATGTGCAGACCATCGGGTTAATTGGCCACTGCAAATTGCCCCTGGTATGTGGGTGAATAATGGAATTTGGTAGGGGAGGGGGCAAAGTTCTAGTTGATAGAACAGGATTGGTGTAAATGGGTGGTCAATGTGGAAGCAATGGGCCAAAGTTGCTGTCTCCATGCTGTGTCTCTCAAACACAGGCTTCGAAGGGTACAGTTTTTATTTATATTTAAATCATATATTGAATTAGGAAAAATAACAGCTTCAAGAATCAAATGTTTAATTGTCATATGAACCGTTAACAGAACAATGAAATTCTTGGTTGCTAGAGCTTAATATGCCCGTAAATGCAGTAGCACACAGATCATCAAAAATACAATAAATGAATGACCTTATTACTACGTAATCATTATAGTGTTATAACTGTAGTCTGTAGTGCAGCCAAAGACACGGTCAGTAGAAGATCACAGTCGCTGAGGTTAGTGTTGTGTAGTGTTCAAGCGCCTGATGGTTACAGGGAAGAAAGTTCTTGAACTTAATAGTCACTGTTTTTCAGGCTCCTCTACGACCTTCATGATTGTAGTCGGGAAATGAATGCATGACTGAGGTGCTGTGGGTCTTCAAGGCTCCCACTTAACTTTTTTCCCCTGTTGCCAGCCGGGCAACCTAGGCAGCTTTTTAGGTTGCGAAATGACAGTTTAGGTGGTCATTTAAGATGGTTTGCATGACGCGTGCGATAATGTGCTCGGACAAAGTGCGTAGTTACCAGTCGGAATTATGCTCAATGAAGCATTCACATATTATTTCTGCTTCAAATATAGTCACAAACTAAACATATTCACCAATCAAGACATGATATATACCACAATGACATGCAGCAAAATTATAATACAGTATCTCAACTCTTTACACATTGCAATGAATGCAATTTATAATATTTCTTTCCACTTCCAAACAAAAATGTGGTTGGATTATTCTGCGTATGATCAACTTGTGTCAATAAATCTAGGACCATGATAACATATATGCTTAACCATGCACACTACATATTGATGCAAGCATGTTTTCTGTGAAGGACCAAAAATTATCATGACATGGCCATAGCATGGGTTGCTATTGCTATTGGTACAGAAACACTCTTGCTTCCCACATAATTTATCCACAACAAAATATACAGGTTGCAAGGAATTTCTAAAGGCATTTTATGATAATAGCTGTAAAAAACTGACAATACCCATCTGACAGGTTAAACATTACACTAACTAACAAGAGATGGCCAAAGGACATAAATGCAGCAAATGTTCTTTTGGTAATATATTTAAAGGTGTCAAGACGCCACATTACCAGGCATTCAGATTAGATGTATGTGTTGTGAACAGCAATGAAGATACCCAGTTTGTAAGCACCAGATTTTTTTAAATTGATAAACGCTGTTTCCATCATTCCCACTTCAGAATTAACGTTAAAATTTCAACTGATATATCTCCTGACCAAATTTGTGATGTATATGACTGACTAGAAGTAAAACCTGGATAAATCCAACGTATAGTTGTGAATGTTGCTCATTAAATAACTACAGTACTGATACTCCATATTAAGAGCATTGATTTGCCGTTTTAATTAATTATATAATAACGTGTCAACGGTAGCAGTGACAATCGAACACTGCGGTTTTAATGTTTCATGTGTTCATAATTTAATTAATCCATCTTTATGGATTAAAACAAATAATAACATTGGGAATTAAAACACATTTGATTGCATTCCGTTATCAAACATAGTCGATGTTCGCTCTGAAGACATTTCCAGCACAATAGGGTCGGGGGGGGGGGGGGGGGGTTGGAGGTGTGAACCAGTTACATAGATCAGATGGATAGTGGTGGGGGGGGGGGGGTTGAGAAGGCAATCAGTGCAGAATGGATGTATTGAGGCAGGGGAATTGGTGCGTGTTGGTTGGAGTAGGTACAATTGTGAGGGGAGAGCGCGGGGGATGACAGTGGGGTTGAATGGGGGGGGAGGATCTGTGCAGGATGGATGGGGATCAGTACAGGATGAATGGGGGTAGACAAAAATGCTGGAGAAACTCAGCAGGTGAGGCAGCATCTATAGATAGAAGGAAATAGGCAATGTTAAGGGTCAAGACCCTTCTTCAGACTGATCCCCCCCCCCCATCCTTCTTGAATGGGGGTGATCAGTACAGGATGGATGGGGAGGATCAGCGCAGGATGAATGGGCGGATCAGTACAGGATGAATGGGGGGGTTCAGTACAGTGTGGATCGGAGGGTCTGTGCAGGATGAATGGGTGGTTCACTACAGGCTGGATGGTGGGGTTCAGTACAGGATGGATGGGGGGAGCAGTGCAGGATGGATGGGGGGAGCAGTGCAGGATGGATGGGGGGTGCAGTGCAGGATGGATGGGGGTGCAGTGCAGGATGAAGGGGGTGTGCAGTGCAGGATGGGTGGGAAGGGGGGTCAATACAGGATGAATTGGGGGACCAGTGTAGGATTGATGGGGAGTGGCAGGAGAATCAATGCGAGGTGGATAGGGAGATCAGTGCAGGATGAATAGATGGGGGGAGGGGGTAGATGAGGAGGGGAGCGCACGGGATGTCAGTGAGGACTGAATAGAGGCAGGAATGGGGATCAGTGCAGGATGGAGAGGAGGGGTCTCAGGATAAGGGGGGTGGAGGGGGCGTACAAGAGAGAGAGAGAGAGAGAGGGGAAGGGGCAGAGGAGATGGGAAGGAAGGTCAGCGCTCCTTGGACAACACCGGCATAATCGCTGCCTTGGCCGACCCTGTCCACCGCCAAGTGCCGCCACAAAAGGGGGAGGCAGTTGGGATCTCCTCGCCACAAAAGATCCTATAGTAAGCAAGATAGACCACTCCTGCTAAATGCAATGGGCTGACGTGTACTACGCAACGGAGCAGAACGTGGGCCTTTATTTTCATCCATTTCAGTAACCCGACCCGACTCGCAGTTTAATCAGCGTTGCGGGGGAACAGTTTGTGTTAATCTATATTACTAAAAGTAAGATCTTGACCACTTTTGGCTGGCTGTGCTTTGATTTCCGAGAGAACGACGCCACCTACGGCCGTCATTTTTGGCCACCTCGCTCAGATCCCCCCTCCGCCTGCCTGGATCGGAGGATTTTTCCCATCGATGAAAAATCAGAGAGATATTAAGGTTTAAATTATTTTTTTTGCCCTTCTCTCTGCTGCCACTGCTGGTGGGAGGGGGGAGGGTCTATAAAACCCGGAAGTGGTGTGCCTCACTCAGTCTCTGCAAGATGGAGGAAGAGAGAGGGTCTCTCTGAGCTCTGAATAACACTGAACACATGTCTACTCAACTGTGAGTGCCCTTAATGTGGTTTGAAATTGGAAATATGGTTGGTTTGAAGTAAAAAAGCACTGCAAAGGCCACACTTTTTCCAGGGGGGAGGGATTATAATACCCGGAAGTGTGGGTGTGGCTCAGTCTCTGCATGATGGGGGAGTGAGAGGTCACGACTCTGTCTGAGCTGTGAATCAACTGAACACTGAATGTCTACTGAACTGTAAGTGTGGTGTTTTGTGTGGTTTTATGGTGGTTTCACCCTGCTTGAAATGGTATGAAATTGCATTTGAATGTGGTGGCCTTGCACCTTGCATGAAATGGTATGAAACTGCATTTGAATGTTGTGTAGTTGCACCCTGCATGAAATGGTATGAAACCGCATTTGAATTTGGTGGCCTTGCACCCTCCTTGAAATGGTATGAAACTGCACTTGAATTTGGTGGCCTTGCACCCTGCTTGAAGTGGTATGAAACTGCACTTGAATTCGGTGGCCTTGCACCCTGCTTGAAGTGGTATGAAACTGCACTTGAATTTTGTGGCCTTGCACCCTGCTCGAAGAGGTAAGAAACTGCACATGAATTTGGTGGCCTTTGCACCCTGCTTGAAATGGTAGGAAAATGGATTTGAATTTGGTGGCCTTGCACTCTGCTTGAAATGGAATTTCAAGGAATAGCCGTGAGTCAACTGCCAGCCCACCAGCCGTGAGTGAGCTGCCAGCACATCAGGCTTGAGGGACTGAGCTGCCACCCCAAGAATCCATTTGGCCCACAATGTCCATATTAGCCCTCTGGAGACCAGTAGCCCTGCAGCCAACAACACCCATACCAGCGCTCCAGAAAGCTCCTTCCCCCCTCCCCCCCCCCCCCCCCCCCACTGGCCACCAATATTGGAATTGGTGGAGAGGTGGAAAATTGCGTCAGGGGACCAGCCCTCCCGTGTGAACATGGGACCCAACGGGTCCCACTTAGTCTAGTAAATTATAATTCTGAAAATGAGGAGAACGTTTTTCCCAAATAACTTTTATTTTTACGAGGATGGTTCCGTAACCGGCTTCCGTCTCCGCACTAGTATCCTATGGGATCTTTGGTGCGGTGACGGAAGCCGGTTACGGAAATGGGGCCGAAAATTACCCATGAATCTGCCCATGACCGTGCTATGTCTTTTTCGTCGTGATCTATCTTGCTTGCTATAGGATCTTTGCTCGCCACCGCCTCCCCTCCTCCGCCAACCAACAGGAAGGTGCGGGGCCGAGCGGTGCAGGTGCTTCAGACGGCGGAAGGAGGCCTCCCCCTTCCTCCCTCCCTCCCTCCTCCCGGCCTTGGCGTGCGGGAGGGTTTTGAAAGCGCCGTTGATGGAGTGGCAGGCAGCGGCCCCTATCAGGGCAGGCGGGGTGCGGGAGGAGCAGGAGATGGAGCCGCTGCTGTGCGGGGCTCGTCATTCGCTCCGACCCTCCGTCACTCCACACTTAGCATCTTTCCCACGCATTACAGCCGTCGCCGACACAACACAAATTTTCTGTATGTTTACTGTTTAATGCTTCCATTAAGATGCAGCAAGAAAGAATTTCATTATTCCAGTCAGAGTGCATTTTTCCTACCATGATGATTAACCTCAAATTTTTCGCATTTATAGACCCATCTGATACTTTGTTAGTTAATCGTGTCATTTTCTTAATTCCTTTATAGACAGGTTAGTTAATGTTTGGACACCTCAGCATTCAAACATCCAAAGCTAAAATGATCTATCATTGGTTTCTGCCCTTTTTCTAATCTTTTGTCTTTGCTCAAATTACCTTTTACCCTCTGTTATCTTTTTAAATCAATATTTTGCATAACACTTGATCAGATGTTTGAGGTTCTACATTTCTACAAATATTTTACATTTGTAGTTCTCCTTTATCAACCTGGCCCTGAACAAACCTCAGATTTGTCCATAACTATTGCCTTCACATAAAAGCGTGTTGATTCTATCTAATGATATTATGATTTTCTAAATGCCCTGTCATCATGACCGTAACATTTTCTAATATTTTCCAAACAACTAATGTCAAGCCTACATTTGATTTCTTGCAATGCACTGTCATTGTTCCAGAATCCTGAGGAATTTGGGAGCTTTGTTCCAGTCCGCATGATATCTGCAGCCACTCCATCAGAACTAGGATATTGGGCATTTAATCAATTATATTTACTGGTCTTCAGTTGATTAATGATTCAGACTGCTGGCTGTGAAAAGAAGTTCAATTGACATTTTTTGTGGAAATATTAAAATTAGGGTGTGTCCTGCAATCGATTCTTATTAACGCAAAATAAATTTTTAAAGTTGATTTCTAGCTGAATGGGGTTGAAGGTTCTGGTTCAAATCTGCCATTTTCATTGTGGTTCGACTGAGTGGACGGAAACTGTACATTCCTGCCCACATGCTATTTATGGAATGATGCCAAGCATGTGGGGGTTGTCCCTATTCATCACCATTCCAATTACCCCGGTGAATCACTATTTAAAGATCCCAAACTCCAATTTTTTAAAACAGAAATGTGCTTCCCAAATTATGAGTAGAATTGCGAGGATAGAGGAATCTTGATGTGCTAGTTTTTAGAATATTGTACAAGTATTTTATGCAGTTCAATAGCAAATAGTATGTTGAACTTTATTGCAAGGGTTAATAGAGTATGAGTGTAATTAATTGTTCTTGCAAAAATTCAAGTCTTTGGCGTCTTCTCCCATTCCTTCTCTCCAGAGATGCTGCCTGTCCCGCTGAGTTACTCCAGCTTTTTGTGTCTACCTTTGGGGATTAACCTGGAATAAAGAGTATCAAATATGTTTATTTGAGTGGAGTTTTAATCTTGATTTCTCATTGAAGTTTTCTTGTTCTAGATGCTTAAAGAAATTGAGGGCCCTAACAATGAGATGAGAAAGTGGACATGAGATATACGATTCAAAGTTAATCTTTAGACTAGAGAAACAGCCCGGAAACAGGCCCGTTGGGACACCAAGGTCATGCCACACTGTCCTACACACCAGGGACAATTTATAATTTTACCAAAGCCATTTAACACGTCTTTGGAGTGTGGAAGGAAAACGGAGCATCCGGAGAAAATCCACGCAGTCACAGGGAGAACGTACAAACTCTGTCCAGACAGCACCCCGGAGTCAGGATCAAACTCTGATCCCTGGCGCTGTAAGCAGCAACTCTATCACTGCCCCACTGTTTTGGCCCTAATCTTGTTGAATGATTGAGCAGGGGCCATGTGTCTTGTTCCTAATCCTATTTCTTAAATTCTGGTATTCATTAGTAGAACTCCTCTGACCAGTGGTTTGTGCAAACTGATTATCTGTCATTCACCACCCAAGACTTATAACAAATATTACAGGTCAAAAGAGGGGACAAACATGCTTTTGGTTTAGATCACGCAATTAAGTGCAGTTCTTGGATTCAAGATGGCCAATACTTTACAGTTTACATATTTTAAATGGATAAATATTTTACCTTTATCCACTGATCCTTGGAAAAGCAGTGTTTCACTGAGTAATCGGTTCTGTGTTGTGATGAGCACTTGTACTTGTCGGATATTTGCACATTGTTGTATTTATCCTCTGCAGTGAAATGCCTTTGCTGTGAAACATTTTAATTCTGGCTTAATTTTAAAGAAACCCTTGTGTATTTTAAAACGCAGCAGTTTTATTTCATTATGCAAACAATGTTTGTTTTGCAGATATCAAACCTTCCAATATTCTTATGGACAGAAATGGCAATATTAAACTCTGCGATTTTGGTATTAGTGGACAACTAGTCGATTCTATTGCCAAAACGAGGGATGCAGGATGTCGACCATACATGGCAGTAAGGCAAAATAATGTGTTTTTCAATTATGTTATCCCATAATCATCTGCGTCTTTTATTGATAATTCGTTTTTTTTATCACAAACCCCTGTATGGGAAGTGGGTCCTCCCTGTCAACCCTATGCAGGCCTCTCGATTCTAAACACGTTGGAACCACAGAGGCAAGGAGGAGATTTAATCAGAGTAGCGTACTCCACTGCAACCTGTCTCTCCTCGTAACCAAGCAATCTTCAACCCTGAAAGTAACCTCATAATTCTCTCCACCATCTCTTGTTCTATCTTTCTGTAATGTGATGATAGACCTGTATATCTTAGCCATGACCTAATAAGCATTGCGACATGATCTCTTGAATTCAATGCCTCAACAAAAAAAGCGCATCCCCCTTGCCTCATTAACCATCTCTTCTACTTGTCCTGCAACCTTCACGACTATGTAGCGATCCTAACTGTTATTCTATTTTTCCTGTTGGCATGCGTTACCTTGCATTTCTCCAGATTGAGTTTTGCTTACTGACATTACCTTTTCTCCCCACCCCTAAACCTGGTTCCATCTGTCCATCATCTCCTACCCCACCCCCATGATACCAGTTCCACCTCTCCCTCATACTGCTATTTTTGGGCAATCTTCTATCCTCTCAGCCAGCATCATATGCAGTACAGCAGGGAAACGGACCTTTGGATAAAGGTGCACAAAAATGCTGGAGAAACTCAGCGGGTGCAGCAGCATCTATGGAGCGAAGGAAATAGGCAACGTTTCGGGCCGAAACCCTTCTTCATACTGATGGGGGGTGGGGAGAAGAAAGGAAAAAGGCGGAGGAGGAGCCCGAGGGCTGGGGGATGGGAGGAGACAGCCCGAGGGCTGAGGAAGGGGAGGAGACAGCAAGGGCTAGCAAAATTGGGAGAATTCAATGTTCATGCCCCCAGGATGCAGACTTCCCAAGCGGAATATGAGGTGCATTTCCTCCAATATCTGGTGTTGCTCACTCTGGCCATGGAGGAGACCCAGGACAGAGAGGTCGGATACGGAATGGGAGGGGGAGTTGAAGTGCTGAGCCACCGGGAGGTCAGGTTGGTTATTGCGGACCGAGCGGTGGTGTTCGGCGAAACGATCGCCAAGCCTCCGCTTGGTCTCACCGATGTAGATCACCTGACATCTAGAGCAGTGGATGCAATAGATGAGGTTGGAGGAGATGCAGGTGAACCTCTGTCGCACCTGGAACGACTGCTTGGGTCCTTGAATGGAGTCGAGGGGGGAGGTGAAGGGACAAGTGTTGCATCTCTTGCGGTTGCAAGGGAAAGTGCCCGGGGAGGGGGTGGTACGGGAGGGAAGGGAAGAATTGACAAGGGAGTAACGGAGAGAGCGGTCTTTGCGGAAGGCAGACATGGGGGGAGATGGGAAGATGTGGCGAGTGATGGGGTCACGTTGGAGGTGGCGAAACTGACAGAGGATTACTTGTTGTATGTGACGGCTGGTGGGGTGAAAGGTGAGGACTAGGGGGACTCTGCCCTTGTTGCGAGTGGGGGGATGGGGAGAGAGAGCAGTGTTGCAGGGTATGGAAGAGACCCTGGTGCGAGCCTCATCTATGGTGGAGGAGGGGAACCCCCGTTCCCTGAAGAATGAGGACATTTCGGATGCTCTGGTGTGGAACGCCTCATCCTGGGAGCAGATGCGGCGTAGACGGAGGAATTGGGAGTGGGGGATGGAGTCCTTACAGGAAGCAGGGTGGGAAGATGTGTAGTCCAGATAGCCATGGGAGTCAGTAGGTTTATAGTGGATGTCGGTAAAAAGTGTTGGATAAAGGTCCACTGATATGTTCCAATAGCTCATAACTTCATACATCACTATTTAACCATTCTGCCAATTTTAATGTAGTTTGCAAAATTCCTGATCATGCCCTTGCTATTGAGTCAAGGTAGTTGTGACAGCAAGAAATCTAACCCGTAATCCTGTGGAACTCCACTATGTAAAGACTTTTAGCGACTTAAAGCATTACTTGCATTCTGTAACCGGGGGACTTTTGGATTGATCTTGCCACTGTGCCATCTCTTTCCTATGTTATGAATATGTTCTTATTTCCTTATGACAATAATGAGCAAAGCCTCCTATGCTTGTTTTCTCTGTTTTGTTTAGCTCAGACCAAAATGTACATGGATCTGTATGCCAGTGAATTGAATAATTTATAGACTGAAATTCATACTAAAGTTGAATGTCACAAATTATATTTTGTCAACTGTTTTAAAATTGTCATAACCTAGTTTTATTTTTGAGTATTGTGAGTATTTCAATGTGAGGAAAACATTGTGATTATGTCAATTTTTGTTAAAATACCAAATACATAGTTAAAATTACAAATTATTTTTACACAGTGGTGCAGCTGGTAGAGCTGCTGCCTCACAGCTCCAGACCGGAGTTAAATCCTAACCTTTGGTACTTGGGAGAAGTTTGCACATTAGTGGGTTTCCTGTGTCTGAGTGGGTTTCCTCTGGGTGCTCTAGTTTCTTCCCACATTGCAAAGACATGTGGGTTTGTAAGGTAATTGGCCGCTGTAAATTACCCTTAAAAGTAGTTGTGGAGAATCGATACTAAACTGGAATAACATTGATCTGTTGATCAGTGGTCATCGTACGATGAAGGGCCTGCTTTCATGTTGTATCTCTAAACTTAATCAGCGTTGTCTATAGTTAAACTCCATAACTATTTCACTTGCTGGTCATAGCTACTAACCTTTTGGATAGGCCATCAGAACGACAATACGCCAGAAGCGGTTTAGTTCCTGAAGGCAAAATTAGAAGTGTACTTAAAACTGTGTTCCTGCCATTCCAGAAGGAGCATGTCTAATGCTGTCTGAAGGGTTGAATGGATTGTAAAGTAATGTCCAATTATAGATATGAACTTAATAGTTACGGATTGAACATGCATATAAAATGTAAAAGTTTTTATCATAAAATATTGGTGTTGATTTTTTTAAACTGTGCCACTAGTTAAATTGTCTACAGAAGTATATATTTGTGTAATTTTGCAACTTGCAAAAAAATATATATATTTTGAAAAAAATCTGTTTGCAGATAACACTATAGTGGATGGTATTGTAGGTGGTGAGGATGGTTGTCAAAAACTGCAGCAAGATCTTGATCATTTGGACAGGTGGGCTGTGGAATTGTTGATGGAGATTAATTAATACAGATAAGTGCGAAGTGTTACAATTTGGAAAGTCTAACCCGGGTAGGTCCTTCACAGTCCATGGCAGGGCTCTGGGGAGTGTTGTAGAGCAGAGGGATCGACGAGTGAAGGTACTTAGTTCCTTGAAAGTGGTGTCACATGTATATAGGATGATTAGGAAGGCTTTTGGAATGTTGGCCTTCATCAGTCTGGAGTATGGAGTATAGAAGTTCCGTACAGAAGAGTACAGTAACAAATAGTCAATGGGAATTAGAAGAACAAATATGCCAGGAGATTGCAGACAGCTGCAAGTCAAATAAGGTTGTTATAGTTGGGGATTTTAACTTTCCCAGTATTCACTGCGAAAATCATAGTGTCAAATGTTTACATGGGGTTCAGTTTCTCTTAGGTGTTCAAGAGAGTTTTCTCCAACAATATGTAGAGGCCCGCACACATGAGAGGGCGACACTTGATCTAGTCTTGGGAAATTGGGAAGGGCAAGTGAATGAAGTGTTCGTGGAGGAGCCTTTTAGGACCAGTGACCACTGTTCGATTAGGTATAAGATAGTTATGGAAAGGGACAGAGAGGGCTCACGTGTTAAATTGCTAAATTGGGGTAAGGCCAACTTTGAGGATATGAAAGAAGGTCTCGCTCAAGTTGATTGGACTTTCCCATCAAACAACTCGCTCAGGTTGTTTGATTGGAAAGGAACATCAGCCAAGTGGGATGTTTTTAAAAGTGTGTTGACAAAAGCTCAGGATATGCACATCCCTGTTAGAGTGAAGGGCAAGGCATGCAAACTTAAGGAAGCTTGGCTGTCGAGAGAAATAGAGATATTGGTTAAGAATAAAAAAGACGCATGGGACAGATATAGGCAGCTGGGATCAAGATATAATTTGCATATCACTGTATCTTAATCAGTACATGTGACAAAAAAAAGTCCTTTGAAACTATTGAAGTGTATCCCTGGAGGAATTTCGGGAACTAAAGAGCAAAGTAAAAAAGAAAATCAGAAGGGCAAAAAGGGGCCAGGAGATAATTCTGGCAGATAGCATTAAGGATAACCCCAAGAGATTTTTATAAATACATAAGGGAAAAGGGGAGAGAGGGAGAGGGTGAGGGAGAGGGACCCCTCAGGAATCAAAGCGGTCAACTCTGGAGCAACAGGAGATGAGCAATGTCCTCAATGAGTATTTCTCCACTGTATTTACCGAGGAGAATGACAGGAGGATGGAGGAACTTGGGGCAGTCAATGGAAGTGTCTTGAGAGCAGTCAGTGTTACTGTCGAAGAGGTGATGAAGGTACTATTGTGTATAAAGGTAGACAAATCTCCAGGGCCAGATCAGATATATCCGAGGACATTGTGGGGAAACTAGAGAGGAAATTACAGGAGCCCTGGCTGAAATTTACGAGTTGTCTTTAAATACAGGAGAGGTGCCGGAAGAGGTGTGGGAAATGAAGTGCCTTTATTCAAGAAGGACTGCAGGGAAAATGCTCGGAACTCTTGGCCAATGAGCATAACATCCGTAGATGTTACTAGAGGGTATTCTGAGGGTTAAGATATACAGGCATTTAGACAGACAAGGGCTGATTTGGGAAAGTCAGCATGGTTTTGTACATGGGAAGTCAGGTTTTTTGAAGACGTGACCAAAAAGGTCGATGAGGGCAGAGCTGTAGATGTATATATGGACTTCAGTAAAGCATTCAACAAGATTCCTCATGGCAGGCTGCTCTGGAAGGTTAGATCGCATGGGATCCAAGGAGAGATAGCTGAATGGATGGAAAATGGGCTCAATGGAAAGAAGCAGAGGGTGATGGTGGAAGATTGCTTCTCAAACTTGACGCCTGTGACTAGTGGTGTACCGCAGGGTTCGGTGCTGGGTCTGTTACTGTTTGTCATATATCAATGATTTGGATGAGAACATACACAGCAAGATTACAAGTTCGCAGATGATACAAAAGTGGGCTGATGAATGGCTGATGGAATTTAATGCAGAAAAATGTGAGGTGTTGCATTTTGGGAAGCCTAACATGGGCAGGACCTACAGTGAATGGTAGGGCTCTGGGTAGTGTTGTAGAGCAGAGGGATCTAGGAGTGCAGGTGCATAGTTCCGTTAAGGTGGAGTCGCAGGTAGATCGGGTGGTCAAAAAGGCTTTGGGCACATTGGCCTTCATCAGCCAGAGTATTGAAGTTGGGAGGTCATGTTGCATTTGTATAAGACATTGGTGAGGCCACATTTACAGTATTGTGTTCAGTTCTGGGCACTGTGTTATAGGAAAGATATTATCAAGCTGGAAAGTGTACATAGAACGATTTACGAGGATGTTGCCAGGACTAGAGGGTCTGAGCTATAGGCAGAGGTTGAGTAGGCTGAGACTCTATTCGTTGGAGCGCAGGAGGATGAGGGGTGATCTTATAGAGGTGTATAAGATCATCAGGAATAGATTGGGTAGATGCACAGAATCTCTTGCCCAGAGTGGGTTTATCGAGGACCAGAGGACATGGGTTTAAGGTGAAGGGGAAAAGATTTATTCGGAATCTGAGGGGTATCTTTTTCACACAAAGGGTGGTGAATGTATGGAACAAGCTGCCAGAGGAGGTAGGTGAGGCAGGGACCATCCCAACATTTTAGAAGCAGTTAGACAAGCACATGAATAGGACAGGTTTGGTGGGACGTCTTCGAACGAGAGTCTTTCAAAATCGTGACATCCAAACAGACACCAAAATGTTAGTGTACAAGGCAGTGGTGATTCCAATGCTCCTGTATGCATCAGAAACCAGCACAACATACGGACGGCATCTGAAAACACTTGAAAAGTTCCATCAACGATGTCTTCAAAGCAGCTTAAATATCAGTTGGGAAGACAGAAGAACCAACGTCGGCGTGCTGAATGAAGCGAAAACATCTAGCATCGAAGCCTTCGTCATCAAGAACCAACTAAGATGGGTCGGTCATGTTGTTCGGATGGAAGACGAGCATCTAGCAAAGCAAACCTTCTACTCCCAGCTTAAAGAAGGCAAACGTAAAAGAGGCTGACAACAGAAGAGATTCAAAGACGCCTTAAAAGCCAGCACGAAGAAATGTGAAATCGACGTTGACAATTGGGAAACCAATGCAAAGGACAGGAAACTCTGGCGAACCATCATCCAAGAAGGAACAGTGACCTTCGAAGCCAAGAGATGCGCAGAATTAGAAGGAAAGAGAAGAAAACGGAAAGAGAGGCAGCAGCAACCAAAGCCCGATCTGCCACCTGGAATTACCTGTCTCGAATGTCGAAGAACTTTCAAAGCCGGGATTGGACTCATAAGCCACCTGAGAGTCCATAAAAACAACAGAACGTAGACCATCATGCTGACAGGTGAGACTAGTGTAGCTAGGACATGTTGGCCGGTGTGGGCAAGTTGGGCCGAAGGTCCTGTTTCCACACTGCATCACTCTATGACTATAAGTTCATAGGTTATGTTCTACAAGACATTGGTGAGGCCACATTTAGAGTATTATGTTCAGTTTTGGTCACTGTTATAGGAAAGATGTTAATCTGGAACGGGTGCAGAGAAGATTTACAAGGATGTTGCCAGGATTTGAGGGCACGGGGTATAGGGAGAGGTTGAACAGGCTAGGACTTTATTCCTTGGAGTGCAGGAGGATGAGGGGTAATCTTCTAGAGGTGTTTTGATTATGAGCGGAATAGAAAGAGGAGATACAGTCTTTTACCCGGAGTTGGGGAATCAAGAACCAGGGGACATAGGTTTAAATTGATGGGGGGGAAAGATTTAATAGGAATTTGAGGGGTATCTTTTTCACACAAAGAATGGTAGGTACATAGAACGAGCTACCAGAGGAGGTAGTTGAGGTAGGTACTATCACAATATTTAAAAAACATTTGGGCAGGTACAGGTTTAGAAGGATACGGGCCAAACATGGGCAGGTGGGGCTGATGTAGCTGGGACATGTTATTCGACATGGGCAAGTTGCGCGGAAGGGCCTGTTTCCACGTTCTATGACTATGAATGTGACTCTAAAAACACTCAAATGGACATGAATAGCAATTAGTTGGACAAATTACTTGGAAGTTTTGTTGATTCACCTTGCCCAAGTCTTGTTTGGATTGTTTCAGATTTTTGCAGAAACTAACTTTTCTAAAATTAGAAGGTAGACAAAAATGCTGGAGAAACTCTGCGGGTGAGGCAGCATCTATAAAGCAAAGGAATAGGTGACGTTTCGGGTCGATACCCTTCTGACTGATGTGGGGGGGGAAGAAAAAAAGGAAGAGGCGGAGACAGTGGGCTGTGGGGGAGCTGGGAAGCGGAGGGGAAGGAGGGAGAAAGCAAGGACTACCTGAAATTGGAGAAGTCAATGTTCATACCGCTGTGATGTAAACTGCTCAAGCGAAATATGAGGTACTGTTCCTCCAATTTGCAGTGGAACTCACTCTGGCCATGGAGGAGGCCCAGGACAGAAAGGTTGGATTCGGAATGGGAGGGGGAGTTGAAGTGCTGAGCCACCGGGAGATCAGGTTGGTTAGTGCGAACTGAGCGGAGGTGTTGGGCGAAGTGATCGCCAAGCCTGCGCTTGGTCTCACCGATGTAGAGCAGTTGACACCTAGAACAGCGGATGCAATAGATGAGGTTGGAGGAGGTGCAGGTGAACCTCTGCCTCACCTGGAAAGACTGCTTGGGTCCTTGGTTGGAGTCGAAGGGGGAGGTAAAGCGACAATGCAAATTAGATGTATTTTATTACACTCGATTCATTTGTTATCTAACTGGATAGAGTCTGCAAATAGATCTTTGTATTATGGTGCATGAATCACAACATGTTTGCACTCAGTTACACCAAGAACCCAGCAGCACAAAAAATCTATTTACAACCTATGAAAAGCCATCAGGGATATCAAGAGGAAAGCTTAATACAGTGCATCCCTCCCCGATGAGATCAGTGAATTCTGTGCTGGCTTTGATCAGATGGTCTGTGAAATGATGTAATCTGTTTCGACCATCGGGTGCACCTGCACCTGTGGTCACTGTTTCAGATGTCGGATCAGCCTTGCTGGGAGTGAACCCACGGAAAGCGTCTAGTTCAGATTGATTCCCCAGCCGTGCCCTCGGGACCTGTGCAGACCAACTGACAGGAGGATTCACGGACCCTTTAACCTCTCACGGCTCCATTCTGAGGTTCCCATCTGCTTTAAGACCACCATCATCCCGGTGTCAATTGGGATGCATCACAGCCTAGTTTGGCAAAAGCTCTATCCAAGACTGCAAGAAATTGCGGAGTGTCGTGGATATAGTCCAGTCTGCCGCATAAATGAGGCCCATCTTCCCCCAAAAATGCTATTTCAGGAAACATAATCAAGAACCATTTACACTCTAGTCATTCCTTTTTCTCCTTCCCCATCAGTAAATCCACAATAAAAATATTGTCATATCTCAAAGTTACAGTGCCCTCCATAATGTTTTGGGAAAAAGACCCATCATTTATTTATTTGCCTCTGTACTCCACAATTTGAGATTTGTAATAGAAAAAAAATCACGTGGTTAAAGTGCACATTGTCACATTTTATTAAAGGCCATTTTTATGCATTTTGGTTTCACCATGTAGAAACTACAGCTGTGTTTATACGTGGTCCCCCAATTTCAGGGCACCATAATGTTTGGGACACATGGCTTCACAGGCATTTGTAATTGCTCAGGTGTGATTAATGGCCTCCTTAATGCAGATATAAGAGAGCTCCCAGCACCTAGTCTTTCCTCCAGTCTTTCCATCACCTTTGGAAACTTTTGTTGCTGTTTATCAACATGAGGACCAAAGTTGTGCCAATGAAAGCCAAAGAAGCCGTTATGAGACTGAGAAATAGGAATAAATCTGTTGGAGATATCAGGCATACCTTAGGCTTACCAAAATCAACTGTTTGGAACATCATTAAGCAGAAAGAGAGCACTGGTGAGCTTACAAATCGTAAAAGGACTGTCAGGCCAAGGAAGACCTCCACAGCTGATGACAGGAGAATTCTCCCTATAATAAAGAAAAATCCCCAAACACTCTTCAGGAGTCGGGTGTGGATTTGTCAATGACCACTGTCTGCAGAAGACTTCATGAACAGAAATACAGAGGCTACACTGCAAGATGCAAAACACTGGTTAGCCGCAAAAATAGGATGGCCAGGTTACAGATTACTAAGAAGTACTTAAAAGAGCAACCACAGTTCTGGAAAAAGGTCTTGTGAACAGATGAAACGAAGATTAACTTATATCAGAGTGATGGCAAGAGCAAAGTATGGAGGAGAGAAGGAACTGCCCAAGATCCAAAGTGAATCACGGTGGTGGGGGTGTTATGGCCTGGGCATGTATGGTTGCTGAAGGAACTTGCTCACTTATCTTCATTGATGATACAACTGCTGATGGATTCTAATGTGAAGTGTATGAATTCTGAAGTGTATTGACATATCCTATCTGCTCAAGTTCAAACAAATGCCTCAAAACTCATTTACAGCAAGACAATGATCCCAAACATACTGCTAAAGCAACAAAGGAGTTTACAAAGTTAAAGAAATGGTCAATTCTTTAGTGGCCAACTCAATCACCCGATCTGAACCTAGTTGAGCATGTCTTTTATATGCTGCAGAGAAAACGGAAGGGGACGAGCCCCCAAAACAAGCATAAGCTAAAGATGGCTGAAATACAGGCCTGGCAGAGCATCACCAGAGAAGACACCCAGCAACTGGTGATGTCCATGAATCGCAGACTTCAAGCAGTTATTCCATGCAAAGGATATGCAACAAACTACTAAACATGACTACTTTAATTTACATGACATGGCTGTGTCCCAAACATTATGGTGCCCTGAAATGGAGGGACTATGTATAAACACTGCTGTAATTTCTACATGGTGAAACCAAATGTAGAAACATGGCCTTTATTAAAATCTGACAATGTGCACATTAGCCAGATGTGATTTTTTCTATTACATATCTCAAATTGTGGAGTACAGAGGCAAATCAATAAATAATGGTTCTTTGTCCCGAACATTATGGAGGGCACTGTTTCTCTGTTTCTTTGGAATTCATATCATATTTCATGTTTACTGCACATTGCTTGAAATTATCTTCCAAGAAACATCATAGATGACTAGAGGTTTTGAACAGTTCGTATTTAATCTTTGTTTTTACATTAAGTGCATATTAAGCAATATTGGAAGTGAGCATGAAAAGGAATTTCTGTACTCTTATCTAGGTAAGATGTACAGCATTCTCAGGTTCATTGTTTGATATGTGCTGAGTTACCAATCTTGTCTTGGGTTGTTTTTGTTTTATTTAGCTTCAGTTTTGTTCTTCAAGGCAGTGTAATATGCTAAGATTTATGCTAAGATTTCCTGACTGCCTCTTTCTTGAAATTTCTTGTTGGTGCTAATATTGATTGAAGTACATTTACTGCTCGTCCAATTTGAATGATAAAGTTTCTTGTGTTACTTTGCTTCACATTTAAATTTGAAGCAATGTTCTTGTTAAAATCAGAACATTTTGTGGCTTCAAGAACAGTATCATTATGTTCAACAAACATTATTGGCAATAATGTCAGATTTTCAGTGGAATGAACAAAAATTGTAGTTATGCAGTTGATCTGGAGTTTTTTATAAAATCTTGTTACTGATGTCATGAATGGATATATTTTCTATTTGCAAATAGTATGCAGATTGTGACTTGGTTTAAGGGGTGACTATAGTTTCCTACCTAAATTTGGTAATCTTCCACATGGTCCTGCTTTTATATTTGTGCCTAATGAATAAATGTCAACGTTTATTATGCGACTTGGTCTTTCCTAGTCAAGTGAGCTCTG
Organism: Malacoraja senta; assembly: GCA_038087875.1. Classification (NCBI taxonomy): domain Eukaryota; kingdom Metazoa; phylum Chordata; class Chondrichthyes; order Rajiformes; family Rajidae; genus Malacoraja; species Malacoraja senta. The sequence continues at coordinate 138,203 of JAXLNO010003081.1, forward strand.
GAAAAAGGCATGTGTCCCCTATCGTAATATTCTACTTCCTGGTTGATACAATAATCTATCCCGGATTAAACTTTGTTTTAAAATAAAACCAAGTGGGGAAAATATTTTGCATGTGAACCTGACACTTCCTGTTATTATTTTAACTTTATGTAAATAATAAAATATAATTTGAAATATCTGGACTTAAGCTGAAACATTTAATGGTGTCTGTTAATTGTAAGGCATTTTTTTATTTGTAGTGAGCACAATACTGATATTTTCATCTTTACTGGAAGAATCTTGCAGCCAAGTCGGCTTTGTATTTACTAAGTGTAGACATGACCTAAGCTTTGGAACCAAGTACTTTATTGTTGGCTCAGTATCAACTGATGTAATATTCTAAATTTGGGCAGTAGAAGCCCTAAAATGAGATGACATCATTCACTCTATTCAACTTCTGAATGAGTGAGCAAAGGTATTTTTTCATATTGAACTACTCAAGTATTGAGATGACATCATTGGCATCTCTTTGATAAAGTAGATTTTGGTCACAGCATTAACATTTCAGGAATTGCTCTGTGTTGTGGTGATGTCAGCAGTCTGGATTATACCATGCTGCCTCAGTTGCTGTGGAAAGATCATGCAGTATTGACTGGTTATAGATGTCTATGTATTCACCTTTCTGAAGATATGCAGTTTATTCAAAATGTATTTAATGATTGTATTTAAATGTTTAACAAACATGTGAAATAATAATGGCACTGAGAAATATGGAACACAGAGTTCAATTTTAAAGCTATCAATGGCAAGTTTGCAAACATTATAAGGTAAGCAAGGAATGTAATCAATGACTGGATGAAATACCCTACATTTTTAGTACTGTAAAATTCCTTTAATAACGAGCTCTTTGACCATTGGAAATCCCGACTGGTTTAGTATCTGGGTCACCAGTAATTTTGCAATGCGCACTGGATCCCTTGTCGTGCTCTCCTTGCCTCTCTATATATTTAATGCATCCTTTTCCATTGCTCCCACTTCTTAGATGAATAAAGACATCAGTTATGGCATTCCATGAGTATTTACATAGTTCAATCTCTCTAGCTATTTTTTTTCCCTGCACTCTTTAAGGTAGTTTTTAATGTTGCCCAGTGTTGTCCTACACTGCTGTTTGTTAATATTGTTGCCAGATTTATATTGGCAAGTCCTATCCTCAGACTCTCAGAATTGTTTTCACCAGTGTTACAATTTTTGTCATACTTTCAACTTGAGCACAAAGTGTCATCTTGAAGTGTATTAAATCATAATTACTATCATTCAGATGGTATCTTTGTTCTATTTCTCATCTCTCCGCTATTCATTGGGGCGGCACTGTGGTAGAGTTGCTGGCTTTGAGCACCAAGGACCCGGGTTCGATCCTGACTACAGGTGCTGTCTGTACATTCTCCCTGTGACCGCGAGGGTTTTCTCCGAGATCTTTGGTTTCCTCCCACACTCCAAAGACATGCAGGTTTGTAGGTTAATTGGCTTCTGTAAATTGTCCCTGATGTGTACATTAAAACTAGTGTACGAGGATCGCTGGTAGGTGCGGACTAGGCGGGCTGATGGACCTGTTTCCACACTGTATCTCTAAAACTAGACATTCCACGCTGCTAGATAAAAAATGAACTGCTTTCATGGTCATATTATGTATTGGATAGGTGCGTGATGTGTTGGTAACATTATTATTTGATAAAAATGTGCATTTGTGTGTTGTACATGTCAAGGCATACATGATGGTCTGCTGTTTAAAAAAGGCTAATGTTATTCAACTGTGTTCATTGATGTGCATTAGTCAAAGTTTTATTGGTGTTAGCTGAGAGAGAGGTTGCCCAGCATATCAGAAGAACTCTTTGCTCCTGGGAATTTTATTAAACTACACATTTGCAATGTGATAATTCAGTATTGAACTAATATGTTAACATGCTTTGTATGCAAAGTTCTGTTGTGGGGTTTATGCTCAAGTTGTGTGTAAATTTCAAAATGGCTGAATGCTGAGGATCTGTTCCATTTATTCAATTGCATAGGGTATATCAGAAGCGGTATTCTGATGGTATCAACAACATCAGAGCCCATATGCTCAGTTAATTCTGCTCGGAGTACCCCAGGTATGCAAAATCAAGTGTTGGCTTAATTAGAAGAAATTATCTGAGTGTCTGTGTATTAATTAAGCTCCCAGTGCTTTCTCTACTCTGTTTACTGGTGTAACTCAATAATGTTGATGTGTTTTTTAGTTTAAATAACAGTTAGGATACCGAGCTGCTTTTATTTACAAATCGGAGAAGTTGTAGACAATGCTAAATTAGAAAAACAGTTATACAATTGTAAAATTAGCATAGCTGAATCGGCTTGCACAGGAAATTGCGGTCATTAACTTTTGGAATGAATTGTGAACTTTATGCCATACTGGAGTACCATAAATATTCTACATTAGGAATTTTTAATGTAGTTCTGAAAAACGTATCTGTTTTGAAGTTAAGAAAATTACTTTTCGAAGTTTAGTTCCCACGTGAAAAATCACCACCTATACATCTAAAATATCTTGCATGAAATGTGCAGTTAAGGTGCACAAGAGGAAAAAGGGGTGTGGTGGGAACTAATCAGTTAAAATGATCTTTTTTTGGCATTCAGACTGCCAAATAGAACAAAAGCTTCTGAATTGGTGGAGGGGAAAGGAAGTCTTGTGCATGATCCATCAACTATAAAATATGAGTTTATGATGGGAATGGGACTGTTGATGAAGGTACACAGAATAAGGTAATCTAAGTGTGGCAAGGGTTTTTCCTTAATTCAAAAATTTAAAGGAAATTAATATGTTTAGAATTGACCTTGGTTGGAAAGAGGAACGAAACGCGAGGGTGAATTTTATATAAAGTATTACCTCATTTTCATATCAATGTTCGTTTAAAACAAAAGGCATGTTTTTTTTAGAAATGTCACATTTATCTTTTTACTGAAGTGCATTATAAGAACAAGTAAACCGAAAGATGAGGTGGCCCAATGGTGCCTCCAGGTCTTGTCTGATACTTACCAACTCTAGTGAATTGTTAGACTTTAACTTAGCCCTTGCTTAAATTGCTCGGGAATTTTAAGATAAATTACCTGTGCTTCCGAAACGTAAACCTATTCTACAATATTTTAAATATTGATAGAAAATGAATTCAAAAACTTGTATCTGTCCGCTCAACAGGAAGCCAAGTTGGCAAAGAGGCATGGCATTGTTGCATATTAGGTTTAAATGGATCACATCTATACCGAAAACTAAATTGCCCTACAAAGCTTTTATAATATCTAGCCAAACCGCATATGTATAGGAATGATGGTTATCTCTATATATTACTAAAACTCTCATCTTGTTTGTTTTTATGTCTATCTGTCTGTGTATCTGTGATAACCTGGATTATGTCAAAACGGTACACGATAGTGCTTCAATTTTTGGCCCGCCTTACTCACCATTGTCCCAGAATATACCATCAAGTTTCGACCAGATTGATGGTATATTTTACACGTTATTGACATTTTAAACTTTACAAAACCCCACTTTGAAAAAATCTCTTCCATCTGCATTGGCAGTTAGCAGCATATGACGTCACAATGGGATATGACGTCACAATGGGATCTCATTTACATAAACTGCCTGTCAGAAGTGTTCCACCCCACAATGACAGCACAATGGGATGGCATTTACACAAAAAATAAATCTGTTTTAAAAAACACAGCAACTTCCACCACACCATGATGTCAAGGGAGGGTAGGGGAAAGGTAAGGGAGGGAGAGATGGGGAGGGGAGGAGGAGACGAAAGAAGAGGGAGGGTGAGGAGGGGGGGAAGTGTTGGGGATGAGGGGGAATGGAGGAGAATAGGGGTAGGAAGAAGAATGGCGAGGCGCACTTGGGGAGGGTTGCCGTGACTCGCGTCACAACGGGATCTCGCGTCACAATGGGAACCCGTCAGCCTCGTGGGAGAGGAGGGGGTAGGGAGGAGAGAGGGGTTATGGAGGGAGGGAGGGAGTGACTGAGGGTAGTGGAAAGGAGAGGGAGGGAGACGTGAGGGAAGGGAGTGGAGGAGGAGAGGGGAAAGAGTAGGGAGGGTCAAGATGAGGGGGAGGGAGTGCTGGGGAATGGAGGATAGGGGTAGGAAGAGGGATGGCGAGGCGCAATTGGGAGGGTTGCCGTGACTCGCGACACATGGGGGATCTCTGGCGTCACAACAGGAACCCGTCAGCCACGCCTGCGCAGTTGGAGGCTATGGGTGAGTGGTGGAATATTGCATTCATGGACCAGCCCTCCCGTGTGACAGGGACTCAACGGGTCCCACTTGGTCTAGCATCTATATCAATATATTACTAAAACTCGTCTTGTTTGTTTCTATCTATCTATCTATGTTTGTTATCCCATGTGATCCTGGACCTATGCCAAAACGGTACATGATAGCACTAACATTTTTACACTGCCTTATTCACCATTGTCCTGTGGTCGTTTATGTCAAGTTTTGTTCGGATTAATGTTATATTTCACCAGTTATTGACCTTTTTAGATTTACAAAACCCAATTTGAGAACAATTTCTTCCCTGTGCTTGCAGCTATGATGACACAATGTGTTTGTAGCCCTGCTCGCAGCATTGTTGCTATCCAAGTACAACGAGTCCTGTTAGTTCTAGCAGGTGCAAATGCATTTTTGTTAGTCACAGTACACTGAATTTTTTTTAAAGTTTAAAATTAGGGAGGGTGAATAAGATATTCATAGCTCCTGCGCAGTTGGGGGCAATGGGTGAGCAATGGAATATTGCGATGGGGGAACAGGTGGCCTGGGGCAACGGGTGAGTGGTGGAATATTGTGTTGGGGAACGGGTTACGTTGGGGGACTAGGCCTCCCGTGGGGTCTATGGGTGAGTGGTCGAATATTGTGTGGGTGAACGGGTTGCGTTGGGGGACCAGGCCCCCGTGTGACAGGGACCCAACGGGTCTCACTTGGTCTAATATATATTACTCTTATCTTCTTTGTTTGTTATTATGCCTGTGTGTGTGTCTGTAATGAGTGTGATCCTGAAATTATGCTAAAACTGTACACGATAGCGCTACAATTTTTGGCCCGCCTTCCTCACCATTGTCGTGTGGTGTATCAAAGTTTTGTTCAGAATTGATGGTATATTTTACAAGTTAGTCACATTTTATACTTTACAAAATCCAGTTTGACAAAAATCACTTGAACTTGCACTGGCATTTAAGTGCCTGTCCCACTTGGCCGTCATTTGCGCGTAATTTACACAACATAATTTACGCGTCACGACGCGCGCGTCGTGACACGCGAGTGATGCGCGCATGGTGCGCGATGACATAGGCAGTGAACGCGACGTTGCAGGATTTTGTGAAGTACAATATCTTCGCGTGCCATCTGCGTGATGCGCAAATGACGGCCAAGTGGGACAGGCCCTTTAGCAGCTATGACGTCACAATGAGATCTCATTTACATAAACTGCCCGTCAGCAGTGTTCCACCCCACAATGACATCACGGGATCTCATTTACATTTCAAAAACACAGCAGGGTTCCATTGAGATTGAGGTTATATTTTAGAAGTATTTCACATTTTAAACTAAAAAAAATTAACTTTTCATTAAAAAAAATCAAACTTTTCACTTTAAAACCTACCTGCCTGTTAAAATGTTAGCAAATGGCAGGACACGCAGTGCAATGAGAGATTTGTTACATTGTTGTAAGGAGAGAGGGAGTGGGGGAGGGGAGACAGGACTCCCAGTGCAATGAAAGGTTTGTTACATTGTTGTTAGGAGAGGGAGGGAGTGGGGGGGAGGGAAGGAGGAGAAATGTTATTTAAACATTGTTTAGCGGGGAGTGGGATGGGGAGAGGTGAGGAGTGGGGGAGCAGGGAGAGGAGGGGGGGTAGGGAGGGGTTAGGGGTTATGGAGGGAGTGACAGGGCAGGAGGAGAGGGGAAAGTGGAGGGAGTGGGGAGTGTAGGAGGAGAGGGGAAAGTAGATGGAGGGTAAAAAAAAGGGGGAGGGTGTGCTGGGGGATGAGGAAATGAGCCGTGCCTGCGCAGTTGGGGGGGCTATGGGTGAGTGGTGGAATATAGCGTTGGGACCGGAGGTTGTAGGTTTAAGGTGAAGGGGCGAGTGGAAATGATTTTATAGGAATCTGATGGGTAACATTTTCACACAAAGGGTGGTGGGTGTATGGAACAAGGTGCCAGAGGAGGAAGTTGAGGCTGGGAATATCCCAACGTTTAAGAAACAATTAGGCATGCACATGGATAGGAAGGTTTGGAGGGATATGGACTAAATGCGGGCAGGTCGGACTAATATAGCTGAGACATGTTTGCAGGTGTGGGCAAGTTGGGCCGAAGGGCCTGTTTCCATGCTGTATCACTGACTCCAAAAGAAACAATTTTTAACTCGACCCAGTCTGAAGAAGGGTCTCTACCCGAAACGTAGCCTATTCCTTCGCTCCATAGGTGCTGCCTCACCCGCTGAGTTTCTCCAGCATTTTTGTCTACCTTCGATTTTTCCAGCATCTGCAGTTCTTTCTTGAACATTTATTAACCTTAATCAGTTTAAACTAAGTTTTTAATTAATTGTGCACTTGCACTATATTTCTGTGAATAGTTATCAGCATTTGAATAAAGTCAGGATCCTGCTCTATTTCATTATGAAAGTAATCAAAAATGTGTGTAAATCTGAAAACATCATTACACTTGGTATACAGCTGTGGAATTTAAATTTAGCTTGTAATATGAAATTTGGGGAATGGGGAAACAGAGTTCCAACAATGATTACCGTGGATTGTCGGGAGAGGAAATCTGCCATCCTTGCCGATCCATACCTGGTCTGGCATATATGTGACTTCTGACAATCCTCACCCGCACCGCCCCCCACCACCACCACCACCATCACAGAAAGCTGACTCTTAAATGTTCTCGGAAACCAATCATTCATGCCATAGTGGCTGTATTCAAAAGGACAAGAATGAATCTGGGTGGGCCAGACAGGCACAGAAACCAGTGATAGACACAAAATGTTTGAGTAACTCAGCAAGTCAGGCAGCATCTCTGAAGAAAATGGTTAGGTGTAGTTTCAGGTCGAGACCCTTCTTTTAACTTGACCCAAGCTGAAATGTCACCTATCTGTCTTCTCTTGAGATACTGCCTGAACCACTGAGTTAGTCTAGCAGTTTGTATCTATCTTTGATATCAATCAGCATCTGCTGTACCTTTTTATTACAGAAGTTAGTCAACCTTTCAAACTCCTTGCATACAAAGGTGGATTATTGTCTGAATTAAGGGGCTGTCCCACTGTACGAGCTAATTCAAGAGTTCTCCCGAGTTTCCCCTGATTCGAACTCGGAGAATTACGGTAATAGCCGCTCGTAGGTACTCGGGGCTCTCGTGGACATTTTTCAACATGTTGAAAATTCTTCACGAGCTTATCGCGTTTCCCAAGTACCTGCCGTTAGCGTTACGAGCCACTAAGAGACGTCCCAAGCTCCGACGTACCCGCTACGTACATTCTACGTGCTTACCACGAGTTTGATTTTTTTTTAATTAACTCGGGAGAGCTCTTGAATTAGCTCGTACAGTGGGACAGCCCCTTTAGGAGAGCTGTCAGTCAGGCTGGTTAAGTCACAATAGGTGCAGGAGGAGGCCATTCGGCCCTTCGAGCCAGCACCACCATTCAATGTGATCATGGCTGATCATCCGTGTATCATCCTGATATAGCTGTACTCAGAGAATCATACCCTGGAGACAACGTGCCAGTGTTCTAAATCCTGAAAGCTTCCTATTGGTGGGACAGATGGCCAGAGATGGCAGGACAGTGCTATGTAGGAGGGGGAGCAACAATAGTTGTTGCAATCCTCTGCATTAACTCCAAACCTAATGAAATCTTAGCAACAGTACCATTTCAACTCTTTTTTTCGTATTTAGAGTCATAGAGTGGAACTTTCAGCCCACCTTTATTTTCTAGTAGTTTCAAAATGAGATCTAAACTGGGATTGGTAACTGAAGCAAAGAATAGGTCCACCATCCAAGACCTTAAAGCAGGACTCTTTTTAATATATTCTTTACATGACTCATCTAAGAATGCTAAGCCTATTTTTAGTGACTTGTTCCATGCTGCTCTTAATTTGTTGAAATCCTGGATTTTGCTCTGAGGTGTGTAAAAAAAATAGTCAATTATTTTTTAATTATTAACTGGCTGATAGCATTTGTATTCATTTGAAGATCAAACTTCCAAGAATGACAGATGTATACGTTTTAACCCAGGTACCATTTGCCTTAAGATTGAAAACTGAGATCACCGTGCTTGGTCCTTTATAACAATTCAAGGAAAGATAAGGAGAAACTTTGAATCGTACATTTTCATTTTTTGAAGGTGTAAATTCTAAACTCATTGTTGCAGTTGAGTTTTGATTTTAAGTAACATTTCACCTTATCGATCCTGGAATTTTGCCAAAAGAGCAAAAATTCCAGCTGCATGGGGCTTTTCAGATGTACATGCATAAATCATTCATATTTTTTCATTACAATTATTCCATCACCATCAGAATAGGCATGAACTGTAGGCTTAAAGTTGCTTTGTTTATGCACAAAATGGTGATGTGATCAGTCTGAAAGAGACAAATGAATGAAGACATTAACATACTATTTTGAAACAAATGAAATCTGGAGAGTCTACACACTGCGCCAGTTGTGTAATTACTTTGTTACTCGTGCCATGGTTTAGTTTCTACTCAGCCACTTGCAGCCACTGTCTGTAATTTTAGAAGTGATAACAGATTCTTAATTGTGTTAATCTACAATGCCTTAAGTATGACCTTAGTTTTGACCACCGAAAAAAATCTGAACAATGTGTGATTGATTCAATGAGTAACATTTTATGCATGACTAGGGCAGAATTATGTGGCATTGTTTCTGCCAGTTTGGAAGTGCTTAAGGCATGTTCCATAAGTCCCTGCTTCAATGGACAGAGGTTACCATTGAGCATGAAACACTTTTCACTGAAATAACCTCAAACTGGAGTTTCTGCTTAAAATATGAAAATATAACAGTCCCATCAAGGGCAAAGTTGAGATTGTTGTTAGAATTCGAAGCCAAATTTTTTTAATGCTCTCAACATCTTGCAATTTTGTATCTCATAAAGGGAAAGGGCAGAAAGTTACAAATTAGCTCGCAGAGGCTGAATGTTGCTTTCTTTCTTTGTTCGAGTGTATGAAATCAATGCAAAGAAATAATACTTAAAATCCACACAATGGCTAAACTAACGGGTTAATAAAATTTAGCACAGAAATCATTGTACGAGCCATGATCAGGTAATGAAATCTAGCCTTCTGAAATTGAATGGTGAAATGGATTTTAGTTCCAGTTTATTGAAAAGGATTGTTGTCAGTTAATATTTCATAACTTATACATACCTGCTCAATAGTATACCAATAAATGTCATCGTATTTTAAGATTGATGAAATTCTGCTCAGTTGTACATTTGTGTTTAAGGTAACATTTTAAGTTATTTTTTTTAATATTCAAATTGAAGAGCACATTGATTTGCACAGAATATAATGTGGAAAGTTTAAAAGATTAATTTCCCTAGCCCTTGATTGTGATTTGATTGATAGGAACAGGGAGAAAAGAAAACATCTGTTTAAGATGAAAACGTTTGTCAAAGATTGGGTTGGCAAAACTGAAGATTCGTGCTTCAGTTTTGACTGAATCAAGTCAAGTAAAGAAGAGATTTTATTGTCATGTGTCCCAGATAGGACAATGAAATTCTTGCTTGCTGCAGCACAACAGAATGTTGTAAGCATAAATACAGAGCAGTTCAGTGTGTCTATATAGCATAGACCACACATATACACATAAATAAACAGATAAAGTGCAATAGGCTGTGACAGTTCAGAGTCTGTTTGTTGGCGAGTTTAATAACCTGATGGCTGTGGGGAAGAAGCTGTTCCTGAACCTGGATGTACCAGATTTCAGCCTCCTGTACCTTCTACCCGATGGTAGCTGAGAGATGAGTGCATGGCCAGGATGGTGTGGGTCCTTGATGATGTTGGCAGCCTTTTTGAGGCAGCGACTGCGATAGATCCCTTCAATGGTGGGGAGGTCAGAGCCGATGATGAACTGGGCAGTGGTCACAACTTTCTGCATTCTTTTCCGCTCCTGGACGCTCAAGTTGCCATACCAAGCCACGATGCAACCAGTCAGCATGCTCTCTACTCTGCACCTGTAGAAGTTCGAGAGAGTCCTCTGACATACCGACTCTCCGTAATCTTCTCAGGAAGTAGAGGCCTGATGTGTTTTTTTTGTAATTGCATCAGTGTGCTGGGACCAGGAAAGATCTTCGGAAATGTGCACGCCCAGGAATTTGAAGTTCTTGACCCTTTCCACCATCGTTCCGTTGATATAAAAGGGATTGTGGGTCCCTATCCTACCCCTTCCAAAGTCCACAATCAGTTCCTTGGTTTTGCTGGTGTTGAGAGCCAGGTTATTGTGCTGGCACCATTTGGTCAATCGGTCGATCTCACTTCTATACTCTGACTCGTCCCGATCAGTGCTTCGTCCCACAACAGTAGTGTTGTGGGACGAATCCTGACTCTGTCTGAAGAAAGGTCTCGACCCAAAAGTCACCTATTCCTGTTCTCCAGAGATGCTGTCTGACTCGCTGAGTTACTCCAGCTGTTTGTGTCTATCTTTGGTTTAAACCAGTACCTGCAGTTCCTTCCTACACATCTGTGCTTCAGACCGGTTCCAAATGTTTCACATCTCTGTATTCCAAGAATTGTTAGGAATTAAGCCCATCATGCAGAAATGGCAAGGTACATTGGCGAAAGTTGATGAGATTTGGGTGTCTAAATTAAACTAAATAGAAATAAGACAATATTGCATAATGACCTGAGAAAAATATTGTCTCGTCCATCATGCATGTGTAAAACTTGAACAATTTAAATGTCGTTAGTAGGTCACTACCCAAACTATACAAGCCCTCTGAATTTGGTAGGAATAAATGAGTGAAAATTTTCTTCAGAGGTATTTTCCTATCTTTCACACCAAGAATGTTTCACTATAAATCTGACTTCACAAACACTTTGGTTTTGACCAAATCGATTTTTCACCAAATAATCAGTTGATCAATTGTGCCAGTTATTTTTAGAGAAATTGTGTAGACTGTATGGAACATTATTAGTATCACTTGAAGACTACAAAACATGTATGATGAGACATAGACTCCTGAAGACAAATCTCTAGGAAATGGCACTTGATAAATGCTACCAATCAAAGCGAGCCTAGGTAATAAAAATACATTCAGTTCTGACTTTTGATGTTAATCGTTTGTGTATAACCCCAACAGTGCCATCTTAAAGTCTATATAAACAGCATGAGTAGATGCTACCTTTACTAATTTGCTTGTGTGACTTTCTCAAAAGCTTAATTTGTCAGATCTGCCAGAGCCCTCACAAACAAAAGAGCCCTCACAATCAGGGGTTGAGAGCAGAAGTGTCAGAAATAAAATGCAGTCAAGGGCCCTATCCGCTATGGTCATGGAGAAACCATGTTTCGGGAAGTTGGAAAATATATCGAGGACACCAGTTCAGCAAGTCTTGTCATTGGAGCAAATATAGAGATGGAGGAATTAGGAGAATGGAATACAGTCATGGTGGGAATACAGTGTGAAAACTGGCCCTTTTATCAACAAATCCATGCTGACCATCTACCACCCATTTTATTCTCCCCAATTTCTCCCCAACCCCTGCTCCGTATTCTACCACTCGTCTATACTGGAGTCAATTACAGTGGCTAATTACGATAACAACCTTTTTGGGATGTGGGAGCAAATCAAAGCACCCAATAAAAATCCACATGGTAATTGGGATAAAGTGCAAACTCCACACAGAGCACCAGATGTCAGGATTGGTCCCAGGTTGCTGGAGTTGTGAGTGCAGTTCTACTAGTCCTACCACTTATTCCCACCCTGCCTCCTTGCAGGAATCGGGGTGGCAGGAGTTGTAATCAAGGTAGCAGTGGGAGTCTATCGGCTTGTAATGGATGTTTGTGGCATACTCTATTTCCTGAAATAGAGACGGACCATGTGAAAGTCAGAGCAGGGTGGAAATTAGCAGCACGTAATGTAATTTTCAAATGCTGTATGAGTTCAGGAAGCATCATCAATGTGGTTATATACCGGAGAAGAGTTGAGGAAGAGGCCCTTAACACGACTGAAATAAAGACTGTCTCACATCCAACTGAAAAACGGCTATATCTTCAGTAATTACACACAGTGGGATAGATGGGTTGGGGTGTGTGGACATTGCTTATATTTGAAGGTTGTCCAAAAAATAAGATTTTGAATTCTTGTCTCATAACCAGAGACTGATCCCACCCGATAAAATCTCAGTTGAAAAGCATGTATTTATTTATCCATGTCCCCTTTAAATAACACATAATTACATTGTTTTGTGCAAATATTCAAGTCAGATATTTTGATTCCACAAAACTTTATTGTGAAATTAGTTTTCGTTGGATTTTGTTACGAATATTGTGCCTCATTTTTTTCTTGAGACTCCAACAGCTCTCGTCCCTACATCTCTGAAACCATAACCATTCAGCTTCCGTGTTAGGCGATAGAGCAATAACATCGTCACATGGAGCTATTTCACTCGTGTTCAAATCTGGTGAAACCACCCCTTCCACCTGTAGCCCTCTGCTCTTGCACAATTATTATTCTCCAAGCTCCTTTTTCTTTAAACTCATTGAAAGTCTAGTCTGCCAAAGTCGTGTCTATCTTTTCCACAATGGGAATTTCACACTCTTAACTTTGTTTCTGCTCCATAGGAACTTTGAAATAACTTGAATCAGAAACAAATATCATTCTCTGCACAACCCTCCACTGGTGTCTCTTCATTTTCCAAATTTTTACAACTGTCCTTACCAAGTTCCACTGTTGGCACCCATAATTTGTGAACTCTGTGCAATGACCTCTCCACCAGATCTCACACTATTGCCTCCCTGAAGAATTTTTCCTCAGCACTACCCCCTCACTTCCAATCTTGAGTTGCACTACACTAACATCATTCGAAGATGCATGGGATTGCATGTATCTTCTCATTGTTCACTTCATCACTATTTCTCAATGGCCCTTCCTAATCAGGGTAGATGCAGGAAAAATATTCCCGATGTTGGGTGAGTCCAGAACCAGGGGTCACAGTTTAAGAATAAGGGGTAGGCCATTTAGGACTGAGACGAGGAAAAACGTTTTCACCCAGAGAATTGTGAATCTGTGGAATTCTCTGCCACAATAGGCAGTGGAGGCCAATTCACTGGATGTTTTCAAGAAAGAGTTAGATTTAGCTCTAGGGAAATGGGTGAGTGGTGGAATATTGCATTGGGGGAACGGGGCACAACGGGTCAGGGGGGTGGGGAGAGGGTTATGGAGGGTGGGAGGGACTAAGGGTAAGGAGTGACCGGGCACGTGCCGTCAGGGTAGGCAAGGTAGGCAGTGCCTACCCTGATTAAAATTATAAAATGGTCATTATTTTATATATATAAAATGGTCATAAATAGTAAAGGCACGGGAGAATTATGCTTCCCTAAGAGATCGATCTCTTAGGGAAGCATAATTCTCCCGTGCCTTTCATCCGCAGTACATTAAAAACGCGGAGGTATGTGCAACTCACGTGCCGTCGACAATGATTCAAGCCATCGGTGGCAACGGTCCGTAAAGGCAGCTGAAATTCTGCCTTTACACCGTGGACTGCGTGCAAGTGTTGCGCACGCACACCAGCCTACTGCGCATGCCCAAGTTTCTTAGCGGGTTTTTCAAAGATGGATAGTGATTACCTGAAGAGTTTCTCAAGCAAACTTACAAGGAAAAGACCCAAATAATTGAAAATGGCAGACCAACGCTGGAACTTAAAGAACTTCAACAGCGCAAAGGAACAAAAATAATTAGAACATTTAAAACAGCTTGGTACAACAGGAAACAGAGAAGAATGGATTTTGTGTACAAATAATATGATAAGTAAATTTCTTTGAGCTATATGTTTTAAAATACTTTATTAAGAGATAGGACCTATTGAAGACAAATTACTTGATAAAAGTCGAAAGAACAATCTGCGCATGCGCGGTTTCCACAATTTTTTTTAAAAGCCGACTGACAGCTCACCGGGGAGAGAATAATCTGCGCATGCGCGTTTTTCACGATTTTTAAAAGCCACTGCCTACCCTGACTAATTACTCAAGGCACGTGCCTGGGAGTGACTGAGGGTAGGGAATAGGAGAGGGGAGAGAAGAGGGAGGGAGACGAGGAGTGGGAGGGAGTGTTGGGGTATGAGAGGAAATGAGCCGTGCCTGCGTAGTTGAGAGCTATGGGTGAGTGGTGGAATGTTGCATTGGGGGAATGGGTGTGGTGGAAACGGGTTGCGTTGGGGGAACGGGTGAGTGGTGGAATATTGCATTGGGTGAATGGGGCCCAATGGCTCCCACTTGGTCTATATACTAAAACTTTCATCTTGTTTGGATGTCTGTCTCTGAGCGTGTGAGCGAGTTCCTGAAATTATGCCAAAACGGTACACTATAGCGCTACAATTTTTGCACCACCTTACTCACAATTGTCCTGTGGTGTGTTGTCAACACGTTTTGTTCACATTGATGTCATATTTTACAAGTTATCACATTTTTAAGTTTACAAAACCCCACTTTGAGAAAGAATTTTTCCAATCTGCACTGGCAGTTAAGGGCCTGTCCCACTTGGCGATTTTTTCGGCGACTGCCGGCATCATTGACTGATGTATCAGGTCACCGAAAAATATGCGGCGTGATGGCGTTTGACCCGGTAGTGACACGGCGTGATGCGGGGTGATGACGTGTGACACGGCGTGATGACGTATGACACGTGGTGTTTTTTCAAGTGTCGCAACATTTTTTTGTCGCTGCTGTTCAAAATCTTTTGGCGACACTGATATGACGCCGGCAATATCGCCAAGTGGGACAGGCCCTTTACTAGCTATGACGTCACAATGGGATTGTAGCCCTGCCCGCTACAATGTTGCTATCCCAGTACAGTGAGTCCGTTAGTAAGCGCAATTGCGTTTTTTTCTAAAGTTTACAATGAGGGAGGGTGAATAAGGGGAAATGAGCCGGCCTGCACAGTTGGGGACTATGGCTGAGTGGTGGAATATTGCGTTGGGGGAACGGGTTGCGTTGGGGGACCAGGCCTCCGTGGGGGCTATGGGTGAGTGGTCGAATAATGCGTTGGGTGACCAGGCCTCCTATGTGACAGGGACCCAACGGGTCCCACTTGGTCTAGTATATATATTACTAAAACTCATCTTATTTGTGATTCGTGCGTGTCCAAGTGTTCCCGGAACTACGCCAAAACGGCACACGATAACGCTACCATTTTTGGACCACCTTACTCACAATTGTCCTGTGGTGTGTTTTTATAAAGTTTTGTTCAGTTTGATGGTATATTTTACAAGTTATTCACATTTTCAACTTTACAAAATCCAGTTTGAGAAAACATCACTTGGCGTGGCAGTTAGCAGCTATGATGTCACAATGGGACCTCATTTACATAAACTGCCCGTCAGCAGTGTTACAATGTTAATAAAGACAGAACCAGTGCATTGAGAGATTTGTTACATTGTTGTGAGGAGAGGGAGGGAGTGGGGGAGGGGACGAGGAGGGGATTGTTGTTTAATGTTATTTAAACAGATAGAGAGAGAGGAGGGGGGTAGGGAGGGGAGAGCGGTTATGGAGGGAGGGACTGAGGGTAGAGGAAAGGAGAGGGAGGTGGGGGAGGGGAGGAGGAGAGGGGAAAGAAGAGGGAGGGTGAAGAAGAGGGGGGGGGGGATTGCTGGGGGATGAGGGGAAATGAGCCGCGCCTGCGCAGTTGTGGGCTGTGGGTGAATGGTGGAATATTGCGTTGGGGGAACAGGTGAGTGGTCGAATATTGTGTTGGGGGACCAGGCCTCCCGTTTAACAAAGTTTGTAATAGAAAAAAATCACATGTGGTTAAAGTGCACATTGTCAGATTTTAATAAAAGCCATTTTTATACATGTTGGTTTCACCATGTAGAAATTACAGCTGTGTTTATACATAGTCCCCCATTTCAGGGCACCATAATGTTTGGGACACATGGCTTCACGGGTGTTTGTAATTGCTCAGGTATGTTTAATTGCCTTCTTAATGCAGGTTTAAGAGAGCTTTCAGCACCTAGTCTTTCCTCCAGTCTTTCTATCACCTTCGGAAACTTTTATTGCTGTTTATCAACATGAGGACCAAAGTTGTGCCAATGAAAGTCAAAGAAGCCATTATGAGATTGAGAAACAAGAATAAAACTGCTAGAGACATCAGCCAAACATTAGGCTTGCCAAAATCAAATGTTTGGAACATCAATAAAAAGAGAGCACTGGTGAGCTTACTAATCGCAAAGGGGCTGCCAGGTCAATGAAGACCTCCACAGCTGATGACAGAAGAATTCTCTCTATAATAAAGAAAAATCACCAAACACCGGCGGTCCTACAGATCAGAAACACTCTTCAGGAGTCAGGTGTGGATTTGTCAATGACCACTGTCCGCGGAAGACTTCATGAACAGAAATACAGAGGCTACACTGCAAGATGCAAACCACTGGTTAGCCGCAAAAATAGGATGGCCAGGTTACAGTTTGCCAAGAAGTACTTAAAAGAGCAACCACCCTTCTGGAAAAGGGTCTTGTGGACCGATGAGATGAAGATTAACATATCAGAGTGATGGCAAGAGCAAAGTATGGAGGAGCGAAGGAACTGCCCAAGATCCAAAGCATACCACCTCATCTGTGAAACAGTGGTGGGGGTGTTATGGCCTGGGCATGTATGGCTGCTGAAGGAACTGGCTCACTTATCTTCATTGATGATAGCACTGCTGATGGTAGTAGCATAATTAATTCTAAAGTGTATAGACATATCCTATCTGCCCAAGTTCAACCAAATGCCTCAAAACTCATTGACCGGCGGTTCATTCTACAGCAAGACAATGATCCCAAACATATTGCTAAAGCAACAGGAGTTTTTCAAAGCTAAAAAATGGTCATTTCTTGAGTGGCCAAGTCAATCACCCGATCTGAACCCAATTGAGCATGCCTTTTATATGCTGAAGAGAAAACTGAAGGGGACTGGCTCCCAAAACATGCATAAGCTAAAGATGGCTGCCACACAGGCCTGGCAGAGCATCATCAGAAAAGACACTCAGCAACTGGTGATGTCCACAAATCACAGGCTTCAAGCAGTCATTGCATGCAAAGATATGCAACAAAATACTAAATATGACTACTTTCATTTACATAACATTGCTGTGTCCCAAACATTATGGTGCCCTGAAATGGGGGACTATGTATAAACACAGCTGTAATTTCTACATGGTGAAACCAAAATGTATAAAAATAGTCTTTATTAAAATCTGACTGTGCATTTTAACCACGTGTGATTTTTTCTATTACAAATCTCAAATTGTGGAGTACAGAGGCAAATAACTAAATGATGGGTCTTTGTCCCAAACATTATGGAGGGCACTGTCGCTTCTTTACACTTGCTCCTTGAAGTAAACCAACATTTTGAAGTAATTCTCAATCTCTTTAAATCCTTTCAATGCTCCTCCGTCCATTTAATACATCTACACTGGTTGTTTATGCATCTTTACTTGTTGCGCCTCTTTTGGTGTCTTTGCTCTTGACCACCCAACATCTAAATTCAGGACATGTTTTCATGTTCTCTTTCCTTCTCCAAGATGCTGCTCAAATGTTACCTCAGACCAAGAGCTTAGTTATCTGTTTTAAAATCTCTTGAGCAATGTTAATTGGTGTCCCTGTGAAATACCTTGAAGCATTTTAAAGTGGCAGAAATGCCTTGTAAATATGAATTGTGGATGATGGTGACAGGGTTATTGCAATTTCAGTTGGTCTGTGGTTATTGTAGTATCCAGTATTTTTAGATTTCAACATTTTATTATAATATTTATTTTATATGCATCCTGTTCTCAATTTGCATACTAATTTCCCATCATTGGTATCTTGGAGTCAGCAAAACCCCAGAAACAATCCGCTAAAATTGATCTCATCTTTTACCTTGCCATACCCTGATCCATAAGTCTGAAGAAGGGTCTTGACCCGAAACATCACCTATTCCTTCTCTCCAGAGATGCTGTCTGGCCCGCTGAGTTACTCCAACATTTTGTGTCTATCTTCGGTTTAAACCAGCATCAGCAGTTACTTCTTAACCAGAATTTTGAACCTGATTACTGGCCTCTTCACAGTAAAACCTCAGTAACATTTCATGTTATTTACGATATTTCAAAAGGATTGAGGCATTTTAGGACTGCCAGCTTGTAGAATAATAGACGATGGCCTCAGGCCATTCAGAAACAGCTTTACATGCTTTGATTTTATTAAAATATTCTTGGACTACAAAATTTCGATTTAAAAAAAAATTACGAGCGTTTATTGAGGGTTTTTGAAATTAATCCTCCATTCTGAAACAGTTTTAATTATTTTCAAGTTTGGCGTGTTTTTTGATGTATGCAAAAATGGAGTGGACTAAAATAAAAATCCATGAAGTCTCCCAACTTTTGTTTTAATCGCTCAGGTACAAAAGTGGAATATTTATTTTTGTTTTTGGTTGGCATTAAGCTGCAGCAAGTTTATAATATTTGTTTCTAAAAAGTTGATATTTTTCTATTTAATATCTGAAATCTGTGTGCTTGATCAATAATGTAACCATGTTGTAATTGTATTGATTATGAAAATAAATCTTAATATGATTAAGCTTGAAACGCCAAAATTCGTTTAATGCCCCCAAGTTTTGAGAATGGCTTTGCATGCATGGTTTTCAATTTATTTTCTACGCAAGATATACTAGCTTTATTGGTCGTCGCCGTACTTAAACAAATCTACTTTAGACTGTTGGGACATAAGCTTCAATTGTAGTTGGAAGGATTCTGCAGAAATTATATGTTTGTGGATTTGGAATGACAAATGGTAGTAAATTAATGGACACCATCATAGTTGGTGCAAGGACTGAAAATATTAACATGTAGACTAAATGTCACTTTACATATGTTGCAGTCGGATAGAGGAAGATTTTAATTTTAAAATGTATGTGTCCTTGATTTATGATTTTTGTGTCAAACATGGGAAAATGCATTGAATGTGCTTGAGCTTTATTCCATTGAGACTTTCATGGTGCACATGTGTAATGTACTGCATGTAGTGGTTAACTTGATCTACAGTAGGTGATAGATTAAGTTCTGTGGGCTTGGATTATCTATAAATTATACCTCAATCATCTTCAAAATATGTGCTGCGTAGATACTGCTTATTGAACCAAGCCTGTTCAAAAATGTCTACTAATTATTGGATTCTGGTAACATCCTGATTTAACTTTATTGAGCCAACAAAAGTTGGAATCAGGTTTTTCTGTAACGATGCTGAGCTTCAGTTCTCTGAGGCAGTATGATCTCCTCCACTGACAGGGGATCATAACCAGGGAAAAAGTCAATCCTAGTCTTCTGAATATTCTTTGTGAACATCTAGCCAGAAGTGTTTTTTTAAACATCTTCAACATTTCTCAAATCGGAGAAAGTACAGTTTAAGAAACAAAATATAATTTACATTTTTGGAATATTGTATGCTAATTTTAATTGATTTCTGCTTGGGAGTGAATGGTTGATACTGTTGATTTCTCAAAAAAATGTTTTTTGTTTCTGTCCCACCCTTCCCCAAAGCCTGAAAGAATAGATCCAAGTGCTTCAAGACAAGGCTATGATGTGCGGTCAGATGTTTGGAGTTTGGGAATCACTTTAGTAAGTACTGTTTCTATATATTCACAAGTAAATGGTGTGGAAGTGAGACAACACAAACATAGTAATATGTAGAATTTAAATTTCCTCGATTTAACTTTCAAAATAATTGTGTGATACAATTAATGACAATATCAGTGAATTAAGAATTTTGTATTTTTTTTAAATTCTGTTCTTTAGTATGAGCTAGCCACTGGACGATTCCCATATCCAAAATGGAACAGTGTGTTTGATCAGCTAACCCAAGTAGTGAAAGGTGAACCCCCGCAACTCAGCAATTCTGAAGAGAGAGAGTTTTCTCCCAGTTTCATCAACTTTGTTAACTTGTGGTAAGCATTATTCACATTTAGTTACAAATAAAGTAGTATCTTTGTTGGCACATCAATCATTTCACTTATTTTCCTCTTCTATTTTTGTTACAGTTTAACTTAACTTTTGTCGATTTGCCTCCAAGGTCACGCTCTAACATTGGTGCAAGCACTCATGTGCCGAATATCATGAAGCAGCATCTTCTTAGCTCCATCTATCTTGAAGTTCCTAAACTGCAGCTGAAATTAATTTCATTCTTGTCTTCCCGCTGCAACCAGATTAATATCCATACCTCTAGAACAACGTTCACACTTTGACTGTGATAAGAGTCATAGACATTCAGCATGGACACAGGCTCTTTGGCCAAACTTGTTCATGCTGACCAAGATGCCTCATCAAAGCTAGTCCCGCTTGCCTGCGTTTGGCCCATATTGTGTTATATTGAAGCGTTTTTGATTTGGAAAGCAGTAAAAGCTACTTTTAAACTTTTAAGAAAACATTCATTTTTCTAGACTGTTGAATTCAATTTGGAAGGATCCAGAATGTTTTTTTTCAGTTTTCTCAACTATGTATGTGCATTTCAATGACATTTCCTTTGCTCTGACCAGCCCTGTTTTAGACATCTAAATTTTTCACACCTGTTTTACACTAAACTGGTGTGAAACATTCTTTAATATGAATTTACTCACATTTTACTAACTATTATCTGTACTCATCTCTGTGTCCCATAATCTAATCCTGGAGCTTCACTTTAGATAATAACTGCTGTTTTACTCTTCACACAAGTTCATTTGTTTAATTCTACTCATGGAACGTGTGAAGATTAATGGAGTTTAGTTTAGAGATACAGTGTGGAAACATGCCTATCGGCCCACCAGCGATTCCTGTACACTGGTTATATCACACAGACTAGGGACTAGGGACAATTAGAAGCCACTAAAGCCAAGCCAACATACATGCATGTCTTTGGAATGTGGGAGGAAACTAGAGCACCGGAAGAAAACCAACCTGGTCATAGGGAGGTGCAAAATCCGTACAGACAAGAATCTGTAGTTAGGATTGAACCTGGGCCTCTGGTGCTGTAAGGCAGCAACTCTCCCACTGTGGCACCCCAAAATGCAACTGCCATGTTGTCATCTAACCCTTCTGTAAATCAAATAATCAAAGGCTAGTAGGTGGTGAGTTGGGGACTGATGGACTCTTTGAATCCAAATGACAAATTTCTGTATTAACTTAATTAAATATTTATTTGACCAAACCTCCAGATACTAACAATGTAGAACTTCTTTACATCCTTGGGGCCTAGTAAGAAATGGTTTGCTTTCTTCGTGGAGTATCTATTCTAGTACATTACTTTACAGTCAATACCTAGGAGTTCATCTTAACCCATCCAATAAATGTAGACATTGTAGTATGTACATATGTTAGATTGTTGATGCTGATCTGGTGTGCATGTGAGGCTTCAAATAGGGGTTGGAATTCATTTGAGCAAAAGTAAAAACGTGATTCAAATAGCCCTTACAAAGTGTGCATTTCATTACTCGATATACTTTCATAGATTTTCCACAAGTTTTGTTGAGAATTAAAATGAAAACGCACTGAAGTAACTCGGCAGGATAGGCAGCACGTCTGGAGAACATGAATAGGCACCGTTTAGGTCAGGAAATGACCAGATCTGAAACAGCCTGTTCATGTTCTCAGGAGATGCTGCCTGACCCACTGAGTTACTCCAGCTCTGTCTTTTTTTGTATATCAGCATTTGAAGTTCTTTGTTTCCTCTGAGAATTAAAATAAATTGATCTATTCTAGTACATTACTTTCCAGTCAATACCTAGGAGTTCATCTTAATCCATCCAATAAATTTTGAGTGCATGCACTGTCAATAGAAGTGTTTCAATAGGACATTTGATAAATTACTTGTCACTGTGGAATATAGTTTAATAATTTCCTAAATCTGCTCTGGTCTTGTTGTTTAAAATAAATAACTGCTTTTGAACTGAATGGTACTTTTCTAAATCTGCATTTTCAAACACTGTTCTTATTAAACATCACTGACCAACTATATTTAATGTAAAATTTATATTCTTGGAAACCCATTTGTTTCTATACTCTTAATTGTGTGTGTTTTTGGACTGATTTCAAATCTCGTCTTCATGGAGAAGAGTTGAAGTTCAAACCAATAAGATGGAAACTACCATGAACAGACAACATTTAGTTATATCATTTTTTTTTGCTAATAGACAAAAGGTGCAGGAGTAGGCCATTCGGCCCTTCGAGCCAGCACCGCCAATTAATGTGATCATGGCTGATCATCCCCAATCAGTACCCCGTTCCTGCCTTCTCCCCACATCCCCTGACTCCGCTATCTTTAAGAGACCTATCTAGCTCTCTCTTGAAAGTATCCAGAGAACCGGCCTCCACCGCCCTCTGAGGCAGAGAATTCCACAAACTCACAACTCTCTGTGAGAAAAAGTGTTTCCTCGTCACCGTTCTAAATGGCTTACCCCTTATTTTTAAATGTCTGAATAAAAATAGTTGTGGATCTCAATGTACCATCCCATTCCTTGGTTAAGGCAGATGTACAAAATTGGAAAGAAGGAAAAAAAAAATCCTTAATGTTTTAAAACTCTATGTAGGTTGCCCAGTCACAGAAACTAATTTGGTAACTGAGATCCACTTGCTGCTCTAGGCAGGGAGGGCATTTTTGGGATTGAATTGCTGTGGTCCATGCTTTGAAGGTGCTATCCAAAATTTTGATGATTAGGAAATTGCAAAGCTTTGATGAAAGAATACCAAGTTAGTTATGAAACTTGGCGTGGTAAGATATTCCCATAAACCTGTTTCCGAGGTGCTCAGTGACTGGTTTCAGTGGTGTTGCCAAAGAAGCCACTTTGTTCCTGAATAACCTGCTAACATATTCTGGGCCATCACAATTGAAGCCAGTTTACTTGGCAAGCTTCTATAACAGTGTTGGCTTATTCTGATATATGGAGGAGTTATCTTCAGAAGGGAAGTTAGTTTTGAGTGAGAGAGGACAAACTATCGAATTCAGTCAAAACTCTCTGTTACCAAACCTCCATTTGAAATTAAGTTCACACCACCCCTCTGAATATCTAATGGTTTGTATTTCTTCCAGCCTTACAAAGGATGAGTCCAAAAGGCCAAAGTATAAAGAGCTTCTGGTAAGTAACGAAGTAACATACTGAACTTTTATCATACTTTTCTCTTTGTTGTTTTAACTGTACATAGCATTTGTTAGCATATATTTTCAAAATGGTCAATGAACTCCACAAATAACAGCAAAGCACAAGCATCTCCATCAGTGTTTGTAACTTTGTCCTTTTCCTCTGACTTTAGACCATTAATGCAACTTTTTTTGTTTCATTTCGTTTTGTAATGTTGCTACTTTAAGCTTAATGTAAAAGCTGTTTGCAGTTACATATGGCCTATCGATACAGTCCCACTCTGGATACTCATGAGAAAAACAAGTCACTATTCACATACGGACATAGCAAGCATGATGTAAATGGCTTAGAAAACCATTCCAGTAACAATAAGCTTAGTTTTTATTTTAGATAGTAGGATCATGCCATGACCATTATCTTCTCTTGAAAGTGCAGACCATATCAGTTATTTCCTCAGCAGATGACTTGAAACTCTCAAGTAATTGGTTCTGTTTGATTTGGCTAATAATAACCATAACTTGGATTTATTTGTCGTTTTAATTTGACCAAGCAACACTGAGATATTAGGGGGGGGAAAAAGCAAGATTTTGAAATAGGCTATATTTGAGCTGTGTAAATGAAACTAGTTGGCAGTTGGCAAGGCTTCTGGATCTGGAAGCTTTTTCTCCTAACAATGGATAATCGAGCCAATCAATTGAAGTGACGAGAAAACAATTTATTCAGTTGTTTTAGCCATAGAAACGATGATTTGGTCCAACTCATCCGCACCAACCAGTGAGCACCCTTCTGTACTAATCCCATGTCCCAGCACTTGGTCCATGCCCTTCTATTCCTAGGAGATCTAAATTCTCAACTAGGCTCTTAAATGCTGCCAGCCACCCAGTTTTGTCCACTCTCCAGCAGTGCATTCCAGGTACATTCCAGGTTCCAGGCACTCTGGGATCCCCTGTAATCCCCCCCCCTCCCCCCCTTACTGTAACCCAATGTTCTCTAGTTTTATCTACTCCAAAAATAATGAAGTTCAGTATCCCATATGCCTTCCTAACAATGTTATCTACTGTGTGGTCACCGTCATGGATCTATGGACTTCTACTCCAATGTCCCTCGAGTCAATAAACCTCTACCTTAGAATTTTTTCCAGTATCTTCCCTTACAATTGTCATCAAGCTCTCTGCTTTATAGTTTCCAGGCTTTTCCCTGCAGCTATTTTTTTTTTAACGGGGGCTACATTTGCTAACCTTCAGTCATCTAGTACCTTGTGTCCAGTAAAGATTTTAAAATCCTAGCCAGCGCCTCAGCATTCTCTTCCCTTGCCTAAATCTTATCTGGTTCTGAGGATTTATTCACCTTTAAGCCATCTTAGGCATTGAGACTTGCACCTGCCCCTTCAGAATTCTTTGAATACTTAAAACACATTGGATTTACCTTAATCTTGACTGCAATTATTGATTGTAATCCGTTTTAGCTTTCCCAATTTCCTTTTTAAGTGGTCTACTTTTTATACTGTTGACGGGCCTCCAATCATTATTTCCCTACACCTGTCACATGAAGCCTTTTTCTATTTGTTCAACCCTCGATATCTCTTGATTTCCTAGGTTCTCTATAGTTATTACCCCTGGCTTCTCTTACAGGAAGACGTTGGTCTCAAACTCTTGCCATTTCTCCTTTGAATGCTTCCCAATATGCAAATGTAGACTTCCCTGCAAGTAGTTGTTCCCATTCTACCTTTGCCAGGTCCTTCCTTATGATAATGAAATTTGCCTTTCCCCAATGTGTGACCTTTATTACTGGTCCATCCCTGCCCTTTTCCACTTTAAAATATATAGTCATGGTCATAGCGTGATCTGAAGGTAAAGAGAAAAACTATTGACCCTTCTTATGACTGCTGTTGGGTGTGTGGGTGGGGAGGGAGAGTAGTAGGAGAAAGTTGGAAGAAAGGAGGGGCAAGGCAAATCCTGGCAGGTAAATAGGTTGATACAGGTGAGAGGGTTTTTTGATATTCAGATGGTAGGAAAAGGCAGAAAGCGTGAGACAAAAGGTTAGAGAGTTGTGAATTGTGAAGCTAGAGGAAGGATTGTAGGTGGAAGGGGCAGGATGGTGAGAAATAGGTGTGTCGGTCGGGGGTGGGGCTTAGGGGGAAGAAGAGAGAGAGGACTGGTTGAACCATGAATGGTCCAAAATGAACAATGCTAGAGCAGTTAGCAAGTCTTTTTCAAAGTTGAGCACCATGCCACTTTATAATAATTTTTTTAGCGTAAAGCTAAATCATAATCATAATCAAACTTTATTAGCCAAGTATGTATTGGAACATATGAAGAATTTGATTTGCCATACAGTCAGACCATTAAAAAGCAACAAAACACACAAACTACATTTTAACATGAACATCCACCACACTGACTCCTCCACATTCCTCACTGTGATGGAAGGCAAAAAAACTCTTCCCTTCTTTGTTCTCCCACGGTCGGGGGCCTCAAGCCTTCCGTTGACGGGGCGATCTTGGCTCCCGTAGCCGGCTGCGTTCGAGTCCTCCGCGCTCGGGGCAATCAAACTCACGCATCGGGTGGGGGGGGTGAGGGGAATCTCAGCTCCCCTGCGTTGGGCGATCCGACCCCAGGTCGGGGCTGGTCAAACCTTCTGCGTCGTTTAGAACATCCCAACATCGGTCTCTACCCGAGACTGCGAGTTCCTCGATGGTGAAATCCGCAGGCCGCAGTTGGAGCGTCAATCCCAGGCAAGGGATTGGCTCCGATGGTAAGTCCACGGCCCTGCGGTGGGGCTCAAAGTCAGTCACGAGCAAGGCCTCCAGTTCCATGATGTTAGGCCACAGAGCGATCGAAGATACGATCCGGAAAACAATCCCATCTCCGGCAAAGTAAGAGATTGAAAAAAAGTTTCCCCCGACCCCCTCCCCCACCCCCCACATAAAACAAACCAGAGAACATTAACACATCGTGCAGCGCCCCCTGGTGGTAATTCTATTTGCAAAAGATCGTTGGCTCAGAACTGACATCAGCTAGTGGAGCTGCTGTCTTTCGACTCAAGTGACCCAGGTTCAATCACAAGCACACAATGTCGTCTGCCTAAAATTGCAGATTGTTCCTGTGATGATGTGGGTTTCGGCCAGGAGTTCCTGTTCCCTTCCACATCCAAAGATTGGATAGTAGATTAATAGGCTGTTTTAAATCACCCCTTACAGGTGAGTGATAGAATCGTAAAAGAAGTTTAGGGGAAATGGGGCAGAAGTAAATTAAATAATACCGTGCAAGTGATTTTGATGATTGGCTTAGACTCTGACCTGAAGGCCCTGTTCCACTCACAATGTGTGGAAAAGGAAAATCATTTGTGTTTCAGATTTCACTTGTGAGTTATATTTTGGGGAAGTACAGTTGCAGCCTTACAGCGCCAGATACCCTGAAGTGTATAGACACAGAGGTTCAATTCTGACCTTGGGTGCTGTCTGTAAGGAGTTTGTACATTCTCCCTGTGATCGCTGGGGGGGGGGGGGGGGGTTCCTCCGGGTGCTCTGGTTTCCTCCCAGATTCCAAAGACGTACAGGTCTGTAGGTTAATTGGCTTTGGTGAATTGTAAAATTGTCCCTAGTGTGTACGATAGCGTTAGTGTTCGGGGTGATCGCTTGGATTGGAAATTGGAATAAACCTGTCACACCATCATCCACAATTCATACTTACAAGGCATTTCTGCCACTTTAAAATGCTTCAAGGTATTTCACAGGGACACCAATTAACATTGCTCAAGAGATTTTAAAACAGTTAAAACTAAGCTCTTGGTCTGAGGTAACATTTGAGCAGCATCTTAGAGAAGGAAAGAGAACATGAAAACATGTCCTGAATTTAGATGTTGGGTGGTCAAGAGCAAAGACAACAAAAGAGAGGCAACAAGTAAAGATGCATAAACAACCAATGTATAGGTATTAAATGGATGGAGGAGCAAGGCATTGAAAGGATTTAAAGAGATTGAGAATTACTTCAAAATGTTGGTGTACTTCAAGGAGCAAGTGTAAAGAAGCTACAGTGCCCTCCATAATGTTTGGGACAAAGACTCAACATTTAGTTATTTGCCTCTGTACTCCACAATTTGTGATTTGTAATAGAAAAAAAATCACATGTGGTTAAAATGTACCGTCAGATCTTAATAAAGACCATTTTTATACATTTTGGTTTCACCATGTAGAAATTACAGCAGTGTTTATACATAGTCCTCCCATTTCAGGGCACCATAATGTTTGGGACACAGCAATGTCATCTAAATGAAAGTAGTCATATTTAGTATTTTGTTGCATATCCTTTGCATGCAATGACGGCTTGAAGTCTGCGATTCATGGACATCACCAGTTGCTGGGTGTCTTCTCTGCTGATGCTCTGCCAGGTTTCTGTTGCAGCCTTCTTCAGCTTATGCTTGTTTTGGGGGCTAGTCCCCCTCTGTTTTCTTTTCAGCATATAAAAGGCATTCTCAGTTGGTTTCAGATTGGGTGATTGACTTGGCCACTCAGGAATTGACCATTTTTTAGCTTTAGAAAAACTCCTTTGCTGCTTTAGCAGTATGTTTGGGATCATTGTTTTGCTGTTGAATGAACTGCTGGCCAATGAGCTTTGAGGCATTTATTTGAACTTCAGCAGATAGGATGTGTCTATACACATCAGAATTCATTATGCTACTACCATCAGCAGTTGTATCATCAGTGAAGATAAGTGAGCCAGTACCTTCAGCAGCCATACATGCCCAGGCCATAACACCCCCACCACTGTGTTTCACAGATGAGGTGGTATGCTTTGGGTCTTGGGCAGTTCTTTCTCTCCTCCATACTTTGCTCTTACTATCACTCTGACATAAGTTAATCTTCATCTCATTTTTTCACAAGACCTTTTTCCAGAACTGTGGTTGCTCTTTTAAGTACTTCTTGGCATACTGTAACCCGGCCATCCTATTATTGTGGTTAACTAGTAGTTTCCATCTTGCAGTGTAGCCTCTGTATTTCTGTTCAATAAGTCTTCTGTGGACAGTGGTCATTGACAAATCCACTCCTGAAGAGTGTTGCTGATCTGTTGGACAGGTGTTTGGAGATTTTTCTTTATTATAGAGAGAATTCTTCTGTCATCAGCTGTGGAGGCTTCCTTGGCCTGTCAGTCCCTTTGCGATTAGTAAGCTCACCGGTGCTCTCTTTCTTCTTAATGATGTTCCAAACAGTTGATTTTGGTGAGCCTAAGGTTTGGCTGATGTCTCTAACAGTTTTATTCTTGTTTCTCAATCTCATAATGGCTTTGTTTGATTTTCATTGGCACAACTTTGGTCCTCATGTTGATAAACAGGAATAAAAGTTTCCAAAGGTGATGGAAAGACTGGAGGAAAGACTAGGTGATGAGAGCTCTCTTATACCTGCATTAAGGAGGGAATTATACACACCTGAACAATTACAAACACCTGTGATACACCATGTGTCCCAAACATTATGGTGCCCTGAAATGGGGGGACTATGCATAAACACTGCTGTAATTTCTACATGGTGAAACCAAAATGTATAAAAATTGCCTTTATTAAAATCTGACCATGTGTACTTTAACCACATGGGATTTTTACTATTACAAATCTCATATTGTGGAGTACAGAGGCAAATAAATAAATGATGGGTCTTTATCACAAACATTATGGAGGGCACTGTAAAACTGAAACCAGGTGGGTTAAATGAGTGGATACAAGATTAAAGAACAGAAACAGATTACTTATTTGTGGCCTTTTTTAATGGCAGAGTATAGTATAAATTATTCTAACATTGATCCTGCACATTAGTCCTCGGGATCAGTATTCAAACAATGTCTCCCATAGGGAGAAAAGGAATTCATTGTCATGGACTGAAATTTTAATAGTGTGTAGCAAAGAAGGGATTTATATGATCAAATCTAGGAAAATGGCATGACATGTTGCTCAGGTTTGTTTAGAAAGTAATGTGCAAAGATAAATGACCATCAAAGTAAAACTGCTGTACGATGGCTCGATAAAGTTGATGTTAGATACTTGATGGTGATGTTTTACAAGGAGCTTCCAATTGGTCTTTTTTTTTACAAACTAACATCTTAATAAAGTAACTTTGCTAAGAAATCAAATAAGAAATGGATATACTTCAGGAGAAATGTAATTTCTGTATCCAAAACATACTGCTGTTCTCATTTCAGAAACATTCTTTCATCTCGATGTACGAAGAGCGCAGGGTGGACGTTGCAAGTTATGTTGGCAAAATCTTGGATCAAATGCCCCCAACTCCCGTTTCCCCAATGTACGTCGATTAATTTTGCTGCTGAAAAGATGGCCTTAAATTGGCTTAGAGAAATCAAGGTGTAAAGATTTGTTTTATGACACATTGCAGTGTTTCTATTTTTAACTTGCTCAAACAGTGCAATAAAAATTGGTGTTCCATTTTCCTTGTGTCTGCCCGCAATGTCCATTCGAAGCATCCTTCTCATTGTACCCAAATCATCACAAGAATTTTACTGGACCTGAAATATTTATTGCCCTTTTGGGATAAACATTGGAGGTACCGTTGTGTTCATTTAAATCTAAATATTGCTGGAATACTGTGCACCCAGTGCTGGGAGGAGTTCGAAGCAGGAGTCCACTGAGTACCAGTCTCAGAACAGAAAATACTGGAAATGCTTCGCAAGTCAGGCACAGTACAATTCTGGAAAGACTGTCTTGGACTAGTTTTTCCCTCCATTGCATAAAATATTTTAGGTAGCGCCTTCAAGGCCGCCTAGATATCTGCTTTGTCTTCAATGAAAGAAAAGCTCTACGTGAACAGGATACTTCGAACAATATTCCAGTGCAGTCAAGCAACTTTGAATTTTGCTCAACAAAGTGCAATAGATTTACCGATTTTAATTCTGTTGCTTTATAGTTAGTGTATATCATGGAGGAATGAAATCATCTGTATTTTACTGTTAATAAAGTTGAAATGATTTTTTTTAAATAAGAGCAAAATTGAACAGCATGTCTTTCACCAAAAAAAAGTGTGGACTGAGGTTTGTAATGAAAACAAATTTGATACAGGAAAGGTTTGATGCAAAAAAAAAAAGGAGATATTCCCTTAAAGTTGAACTTTTGTATAAGTTTAATGATATTCACTATATATTATCTTTAACCATTGGGAAAATTGGCCAACTAATCTGAGAAAAATTGACTATTAAAATCTAGATTAAAGATACTGGGCTCGGTGTAACTTTGAGCAGCATGCTTTGAATAAAGCATGTTGGGGGGAAATTAAGCTTGTGTTGAAGCAACAAATGTTTTCCTGTTTATCAGTCTGTAAATGTACACATTGATGTCTTAGGATTTTAGACAAAAGCAGGCTATATATGGATTATGCAGTGAGCACCTGGCAGTGATGTACTTAAATGTTGCCCACCGACGGCTCATACTGTGGCTCAATGTGCTATTTTATACCAGGAATTATTTATGCAAAAGTAAATATATACCCGTGACTGCTGAAAACTTGGAGAAACCAAAAGCTTTCCAGGTTTATCAGTGGTGTATTGACACCATTTGACAATTTGTTTAATTATTGGTTGTACTTGTCTGCTGAAGCAAAACAGTTTAGGGATAAGAGAAACAAATGGAACAGTTTGGATGTTGGGTGCAATGTCTTCCATTTAGTTTAACACCACAGTGATTGCCCATCTCCACAGGTGCTTCAAATCAGGAAGAATTGCTTCAGATCATTATAGGAAACTTAATTTTAGCTGCACATCAGGATTTGTGTGCTGCACAAACAAGGATTCTTTGTGAGATTCTATTTTTCATACCAACATCTGTGGAAAGAATGGTAGTTTTTGTAATGGACAAGTAAATCCAATACATCTCCTTTGTACATCAAAATGTCACTGAAGTTTTGTTTTAAATATGCAGAATTTGTGTTCCTCTATCCTGCTTTCACAACGTAAGACATGCTTCCTCTTTCCCAAACCCATCACAGTTCATTGTGTTGAATTCTACTGGTGGAGAAATGAACTTGATAAAGTCAAGAGACTTCTTCAAACTTCTCGAGTGGAATGCCTGTAAAATTGGCCGTTTATACGTATATTAATCTTAGATTATAATCTATTGGTGAGGAATATATTACAGTGTATCTTTAAAAAGGTGTAAAATGGTCACAAACTGTGAAAATAGAATAAGAACTGTACATTGTGAACTTTGGTTAATTTTTCTTTCCTGTATCATAGAAAATGTATAAAAAAATATCAAAGCTGATGTGCAGGGATATCGCCTTACTTGTCTGTGAAAATAGAGCTCGCCGAGTAATATCACCATAGCATTATTTTACAGAGCTCATGGATATTTCTTATCCTGTATACTGGTTTGACTTCTTCCTATATTTAAAACATTATAAATGGAATCTTAAATATTCATATAATAGTTCTATACTCTTGCCTGCAGGTCAGTTGTAATAAAACTAGAACGTGACTGTGACCTTGTTCTTGTTTTGTAAGGTCTGAAACACAATTGCAAAAATAAACTCCAAATTGAAATACTGGAAAAAGTGTACAACTTGATGTGTTTTTAGGACAACATATCAATCTGATCTTTTAATAATTACCACAATTTGAGATGTATCAACAAATTTGCAGTCAGCCTGATCATTATCTTGTTCAATGTTCATATTTGTCAATTTGCTTTGGGTTGAATTGTATAACAACACGAATCACCCACATGAGAAAGAAACGTTGCTGTGCTTTAATACGTCTGTTTTTTGCCAATATATCCCATAGTGGCGAATATATTTGAAACCTTCCAACCTTAATGTAAATTGCCTTTTCAAATAGCCGATGTTCAGCTGTATGCAGATTCTGATTCAATTGGCCTTTATTTTTTAATCAGACGCTTGTAAATCAGACCTTGTTGTTTTGACCGTTATAATATTAGGAATGTTTCCATAGTACTTACCCATGCAAGAAGGAAAGTTGTAAAACAGTAAACCCTCATTATAACAGACCATGCGGGGTGGGGGGGGTGGATGGAATGACGGAATGACTCCTGTTATTGCCGATTTTTCCGCTATTACCAAGTAAGGGATTACATAGTAAGAGAGTATCATTGTATAGTGTGGTAGAAACAAAGAACTGCAGAGATACACAATACACAACAGTACACTAAGTGCTTAAGTAACTCGGAAGTTCAGGCCACATCTTTGGAGAACAGAGAGGTGAGGTTTTGGATCGAGACCTTTGATCAGACTCTCAGTTTGGAACTGGGGCTGGAATCCAGGTGAGTTGAGGCGAGTCAGTGGAGTCATAACTCGCTGCCCACAGGCAGTCGGAGTGCAGGTAAGGGTTGGGGGCGGCCGAGGAAGCTGTGCGCCATCGGTAGCGGCAGTAGATCTGGCCTGCAAGTGGCCGGGCCGGGGAAGGTGTCGATAGCCCGGCCTGGGAGCGGCCAAGGATACAGTGTGGGCCTACGGTGGTGTCGGCAGCCCAGCCTAGTAGGGATGGATTGCGGGCTTGGGGTGGAGTCTGCTTGCTGCCTGGAAATGACTCGGGACCAGAGTGGGCCAGGGCTAGCTTCAGCAGAGCGGCTGGGTGGTGTGGCTTCCAGGCCTGGCAGTGAAAGTTGCTAGGTCCATCCACTATAACCAAATACCACTAGTAGGATAATGCCTCACCGCTATTCTAGACTCTCAACACATTGATCTGCATGAAGCATCAATTCACTTGCACAGTACACTCCTGGTATTAGTTTTGCTGAATGCCACTGTTCAGATCACAAATGTGATTCTAAACTATCAAAACAAAAAAATATTGTGGAAGTCTGAAATAAAATTTGAATGCTGAAAATATTCGATTTGCTTTTTGGACGAGTAGTGGTGTCCTTCAGGGATTGATGCCAGGTCCATTGCTGTTTGTGGTTTATATCAATGATTTGGATGAGAATGGAGAAGGCATGATGACTCTCAGTCTGAAGAAGGGTCTCGCCCTGAAATGTCACCCATTCCTTCTCTCCAGAGATGCTGCCTGTCCCGCTGATTTACTCCATTTTGTGTACCTATGATTAGTACATTTGTAGATAGCACTAATGTAGGTGGTATCATAGATAGCAAAGATGGTTATCAAAAATTACAGCATGATCTTGATCAGTTGAGCAAGTGGGTTGAGGAATGGTCAATGAAGTTTAAAGCAGATAAGTGCGAGGTGTTGTATTTTGGGAAGTCAAACCAGGGCAAGACCATCATGGTGAAAAGCAGTGGCTTGGGAGTGTTGTAGAGCAGAGGGATCCAGGAATGCAGGTGCTTATCCTTGAAAGTGGGTTCACAGGTAAATGAAGTCAAGAAGGCTTTTGATACATTCCCTTCATCAGTCAGGGTATTGAGTATAGAAGCTGGGATGTTGTGTTACAATTGTACAAGATGTTGCTGAGGCTGCATTTGGAGTATTGTGTTGTTTTGGTCACCTCGTTATAAGGAGGATGTTAAGCTGGAACGGGTGCAGTGAAGATTTATGAGGAAGTTGCCAGGACTTTTGGGCCTGAGCTACAGGGAGAGGCTTGGCAGGCTAGGACTTTATTGCTTGTAGTGTAGGAGTGGTTATCTAATAGAGGTGTATGATAATGAGAGGGGTAGATATGGTGAATGCAGTCCTTTTCCCAAGAACTAGAGAACATAGGTTTAAGCTGAGGGGAAAGATTTATTCAGAACTTGAGGGGCAGTTTTTTTTCCCATGGAGGATGGTAGAACAAGCAGCTTGAGGTGGTAGTTTAGGCAGAGACTTAACAACACTTATATTGCATTTGGACAGGTACAGTGCCCTCCATAATGTTTGGGACAAAGACCCATCATTTATTTATTGGCCTCTACTCCACAATTTGAGATTTGTAATGGAAAAAGACACATGTGGTTAAAGTGCACAATATCAGATTTTGGTTTCACCATTGCAGCTGTGTTTAAACATCGTCCCCCCATGTCAGGGCAGCATAATGTTTGGGGGACATGGCTTCACAGGCATTTGTAATTGCTCAGTTATGTTTAATTGTTTACTTAATGCAGGTAAAAGAGAGCTCTCAGCAACTAGTCTTTCCTGCAGTCTTTTCATCACCTTTGGAAACTTTTATTGCTGTATATCAACATGAGGACCAACGTTGTGCCAATGAAAGTCAAAGAAGCCATTATGAGACTGAGAAACAAGAATATATCTGTTAGAGACACCCAGCCAAACCTTAGGCTTACCAAAATCAACTGGAACATCATTAAGAAGAAAGATAGCACTGGTGATCTTACTAATAGCAAAGGGACTGGCAGGCCAAGGAAGACATCCATAGCTGATTACAGAAGATTTCTCTATATAATAAAGAAAAATCCCCAAACACCTGTCCGACAGATCAGAAACACTCTTCAGGAGTCAGGTGTGGATTTGTCAATGACCACTGTCCGCAGAAGACTTCATGAACAGAAATACAGAGGTTACACTGCAAGATGCAAACCACTGGTTAGCCGCAAAAATAGGATGGCCAGGTTACAGATTACTAAGAAGTACTTGAAAGAGCAACGTGTTAAAGAAGGAACTGCAGATGCTGGAAAATCGAAGGTACACAAAAATGCTGGAGAAACTCAGCGGGTGCAGCAGCATCTATGGAGCGAAGGAAATAGAAGGGTCTGAAGAAGGGTTTCGGCCCGAAACGTTGCCTATTTCCTTCGCTCCATAGATGCTGCTGCACCCACTGAGTTTCTCCAGCATTTTTGTGTACCTTGAAAGAGCAACGACAGTTCTGGAAAAAGGTCTTGTGGACATGAGATGAAAATTAACTTATATCAGAGTGATGGCAAGAGCAAAGTATAGAGGAGAGAAGGAACTGCCCAAGATCCAAAGCATACCACCTCATCTGTGAAACACGGTGGTGAGGGTATTGTGGCTTGGGCATGTATGGCTGCTGAAGGTAGTGGCTCACTTATCTTCATTGATGATACAACTGCTGATGGTAGTAACAATGAATTCTGAAGTGTATAGACACATCCTATCTGCTCAAGTTCAAACAAATGCCTCAAAACTCATTGGCCGGCTGTACATTCTACAGCAAGATAATGATCCCAAACATACTGCTAAAGCAACAAAGGAATTTTTCAAAGCTAAAAAATGGTCAATTCTTGAGTGGCCAAGTCAATCACCCGATCTGAACCTAATTGAGCATGCCTTTTATATGCTGAAGTGAAAACTGAAGGGGTCTAGCCCCCAAAACAAGCATAAGCTAAAGATGGCTTGGCAGAGCATCACCAGAGAAGACACGCAGCAACTGGTGATGTCCATGAATCGCAGATTTCAAGCTGTCATTGCATGCAAAGGATATATAACAAAATACTAAACATGACTACTTTCATTTACATGACATCGCTGTGTCCAAAACATATGGTGCCCTGAAATGGAGGGGGGGGGGAGGCTATGAATAAACACTGCTGTAATTTCTGCATGGTGAAACCAAAATGTATAAAAATACCCTTTATTAAAATCTGACAATGCACTTTAACCACATGTGATTTTTTCATTTACAAATCTGAAATTGTGGAGTACAGAGGCAAATAAATAAACGATGGGTCTTTGGCCCAAACACTATGGAGGGCACTGTAGATGTAAAGGAAAGCTTTGGAGAGGTACTAGACCAAGTGTGACCTTTTGGGTCCCCAACGCAACCCGTTCCCACACGCAATATTCAACCACTTACCCATAGCTCACATGGGAGGCCTGGCCCCCAACGCAACCCGTTCACCCAACGCAATATTCAACCCACTCACCCATAGCTCCCACGGGAGGCCTGGTACCCCAACGCAACCCGTTCCCCAATACAATATTCCACCACTCACCTGTTCCCCCGACGCAACCCCTTCCCCAACGCAATATTCCGCCACTCACCCATAGCCCCCTATTGCGCAGGTGCGGCACATTTCCCTTCATCCCTCAGCACTCCCCCCCCCCCTCCCCTTCACTCTCCCTCTCCTACCCTGTTAATCCATCCCTCCTACCATAACTCCTCTCCCTACTCCACTCCTATCCCTCTATCCCCTACCTCCCCCACTCCTCACCTATCTTCCCCCCCACTCCTATTTCCCCCCACTGTCGCTCCTCACCTCCCCCACTGCCCACCTCTCCCTCTATTTCCCATTCGC
Source organism: Malacoraja senta (assembly GCA_038087875.1). Taxonomy (NCBI): domain Eukaryota; kingdom Metazoa; phylum Chordata; class Chondrichthyes; order Rajiformes; family Rajidae; genus Malacoraja; species Malacoraja senta. Next base: position 174,702 of record JAXLNO010003081.1, read on the forward strand.
TACCTCCCCCCTCCTATCCATCTATTCCCCCTCTCCCACTCCCTCCTCACCTCCCTCACTTTCCTCCCTCTCCCTCCCTACCCCCTCCTGTCCCTCAATCCCCTCACTCTCCCTCCTCATCTCCCTAGGATCTCGTCGAGGGTGCTGCTCCTTTCCCTGCTTGCGTGCCCAGAGCAGCAGCGCCACTGCCCTCAGAGCCAGACTCAGCGCCCAGACCTCGGATCCTCGGCGTGGTCTCTCCCCGCCTCTGGAGCCCACCGTGCGGGCCCGGAGCAGCAGCCGCTGTCGGCCTCAAAGCCAGCCTCGGCACCCAGGCCCCAGATCGTCAGCGCGGCCTCTCCCTGGCCCCGCAGCCGGCCGCTGCCATCCGCAGACACAGCCCCTGGGCTGGGGTTGGAGCTGGTGCATGGTCTGAGGGTGGGGAGAGGCAGCGCCAGGGCCCAAGGCATTGCGGCTGGGTCTGTGGGCGGCGGTGCTGCTGCTCCGTGCCCACGGGGAGGGAGGGGAACGGGGCCCGGGGCAAGGACTAGGTCCCGGCCTTGTCCCCCCCCCCCCTCCCACGGCTCCAGGTCACTCGGCCCATCAGCCCCCACCTCAAGTACAACTTCATTGCCAACGTGGTGGAGAAAACGGGGCTGGCGGTGGTTTACATCAAGATCCTGGGGAGGTGGAGGGGTAGGGAGGGAGAACGAGGGCAAAGTGTGGGAGGTGAGGAAGGAGAGGGGAGGAGGGGGGGGAGTGGGGGAGGAGGGGGGGGGTGGAGGAGGTAGGGAGTGGGTGAGGTGAGGAGGGAGAGTAGGGGGAGAGAAGAGGGGAAAGAAGTGGTAGGGTGAAGAGGAACGGGAGGGAGTACTGGGGGTTCAGGGGGAATGGAGGGTGATAGGGGTAGGAAGAGGGATGGCGAGGTAATGGAGAAGTGGGAGGGAGGGGGTGAGCGGAGGGTGGGGAGAGGGATGATAATGGAGTAGGGGAATAGGGGACTGAAAAGGGAGAGAGATGCGTTCACATTGATCTTATATTTAACGTTATTGCCATTTTAAACTAAAAACGTCGCAGTTGCGCTCCCACTTGCCGGCTGCACCTGTGCAGTTGGGGAGGGTTGCCGTGACTCATGTCACAACGGGGATCTCTGGCGTCACAATGGGAACCCATCAGCCGTGTCTGCGCAGTTGGGGACTATGGGTGAGTGGTGGAATATTGCGTTGAGGAACCGGATCCAACGGGTCCGCACTTGGTCTAGTCTATCTATCTTCTATCTATCTTCTACTTTCTATTACTAAAACTCTCATCTTGTTTGTTTGGTTGTATATTTGTTTGTATATATGTTTGTACCTATATTTGTTCCCGAACCTCTGCAAAAACGATACACAATAGCAATTTTAGGCCCACCTTACTCACCATTGCCCTGGGATGTGCAGTAGCAATTTTCGTTCAGATTGATGTTATATTTAACAAGTCATTGACTTTTAAAACAAAACAAAAAAATTAAACAGCAGCCCCACTTACCGTCTTTACTTGACTGGCATCACAAGGGGCACTGAACGGGTGCTTAGCCGTGCCTGCTAAGCTAAGGACCCTTTTTTCCCTTTCGCCTGTACTTGCCTGGCCACACAATGGGGACACAACGGCTCCACGGATAAGTTTCCTTCCATTTTACAAATGCCTCCATGGGTCCTCTCTTCACTTTACTAACTTTAACATAATTTCTGCCATCAACGGAACAACTTTGAACGAGCCAGTCGCACCTGTGAAATGCGGGCTGCCACTTTGAGATCGCCATTTTGACTCGCGTCACAAGGGGGAAGGCCCACCGCCATTTTGAAATCGCCATTTTGACTCGTGTCACAACGGGGATCTCTGGCGTCACAATGGGAATGGGTCCGTGCTTGGTTTATTTTAAAACCTAATGAAGGGAACTGAGCCATGACAAATACCTAGCATTTTTAAACCTACAACCTGATGTTCTTGAAAAAGTTACTTTTATAACTACTAAACCAGGTTCGCTTCTCAATAAACAGACACCACACAAACTGTTTGGTAGACCAGTTCAAAACTTTACTTAACATCGGCCGATGGAAGGGAGCGAGAATTCCAGCTAAGTGACCAATGTAGACACTCGACTGTCCTCGGTCCCCTTCTCTGAACAACAGAATTACATTGTCTTAAATAGGTTTTTTTTGTCCCCTTAGCACATTCCACAGACATTAGTCATGGGCAGAGATACAGGAAAAGGTTTCCACAGAATCCATCACATCAAAGGCCTTTTGTTTACATGGTACAAGATATACTAAAAACATTGGCCATTTGTTTTAGGTCATTTTATCTTAAAAGAGATCACCCTAGCTCTTTCGCTGCTTCCTCTCTGTCACTTGGTTCCTCATAAACATAGGCCATTTGGTTCATGGCATCTTATCTTTCCACTTCCCTGGTTCCTCTCTCATCACCTCCTCCCCCATAAACATTGGCCATTTGTTTTATGGCATCTTACTTCAAAGATGTGACTAGCTGTTTCTTTCTCCGTCACTTCCTCACTTGGGAGACAATGTTATGGTATTTATTATCTCAATACCCCAAAACCTGAGGCAACTTAACTTGCCTTTCTGTATTATTCTACTGGAGAAAAGCCTGATTTGAGACTAAATATAAGCTGTAAGCTTTTCTTATATTTTTAACATAATTCAGCTTTATCATTCCATCCTTTTATCAAAATCTTGATAATAACTACAGTCCTTGCCGAGTACATACGAAAGACCATACGCATCTCATCAGGCAAATTATCTGACTGTCTGTAGTCAGGGTATCTTTGCTGCACTTGTCATGTTTGACTCCAATCTTGTTTAAAAGGAGGTGTGTACCATCCTTTAAATGTGGGTTAGTCCGCAAGTTTGCCATTCTGAAGAAAGTCCAGTCCATGTGGGCCACCCCAGAATAAAAGGAGGGTCAATAGCTCCACAAACCATTCACAGTCAATCAAATGTATCCAACGACGATGATCTTCAATCTTCACAGCAGTTTATGTTGTTGATAGCACTTGGTTGTTCCTTTCAACACAATCTCAATTTCTTCTTGTCCCAGCACATAGTCATTTTGTAGCCTTTTTGGGCTCGTCCCTGTGCTCACTGGTTTTCAGCACAGCTCCTCTAACCTGGGAATGCAGATCTGGCAAGACCTGGGTTAATTGCTGTCCATACATAATTAGTTAATTGCCCAGGGCCTGTGGGTGGGTGGCTTCCCCCCACTCTCCAGGGGGTGGGCACAGCAGCCTTTCCTGTATCAATAAAAAAGTTGTAAATCCTGTTTCTCAAGCTGCAGTTGAATGACCCCAATCTACTCTGAAGAAGGGCTTCGGCCCAAAATGATGCCTATTTCCTTCGCTCCATAGATGCTGCCTCATCCCATGAGTTTCTCCAGCACTTTTGTCTACCTTTGATTTTCCAGCATCTGCAGTTCCTTCTTAAACACTTCTCTGTGAACTTATTCTTTAATCCGATTATATCTGAAGAGGCTCTCCCCACCTAAATATTAAATTCTCCAAATATGTTCTCTTCCCCAATCTACTTATCTTCTCACCTTTTATCCCTCATTATGAGATCCCTCAAACCCCCTTTTGTAAGCCATAAGACAATTTTACATGTACATTCATTTCCCTTACACAGCACATGCTTCAACACCTTTGTTCGTCTGCAGACCTTAATCTTGCTTCATTTGCATTTTAAAGGACAACCTCTGTTATCACATCAAAACAATCTTTCCCAAAAGAACTCACTCAGAATCAGTAATCAATAATACATTTTCTTTTTCTCTGTAATTTTGACATTTCCAATCTCATTTAACACTTTAATTGGGATGAGTCTCTTTTTGAACTCGGCTCAAAAGATTTATAACAACCAACACATTTTATCATTTGAGTATAGCTCCACCCCCCATTCATGGCAGTGTCTTAAAGGAACACACCATAACCTGCCTGTTCATTTGCATTTTAAAGGACAAACTGTTCTTAAAGGGACTCACACCTTTGCTCATTGCTTCAAATTTCACACATTCCACATACAAAAAACATTGTTTTACAAGCAGTACATACACACAAAAAAATTGTTTTACCAGCAGTATATAATATTTCATCTTCAAAGACGTCTCTTTGTAATTTACTTTCCCTTTTTCTGACAAGACTTCTGTTTACCAGAATCCTGGTTA
>JAXLNO010003082.1:0-54844 GCA_038087875.1 Malacoraja senta
TTGCTGAACTTTGTCCCACTTAGGCGATTTTTCAGGCGACTGCTGGCGACTGTCAAGTTGCCGGCAGTCGCCTGAAAATCCGGCAACTGGAACGGCGATTCTCAAAGTGGAACACACACACACACACACACACACATCACTTCCTTCACCAGCCCGTTATGCTGGAGGGGGACAGGGCAAGCGGGGGGAGCGCTGTCTGAGTGAAATTCACACAGTGCAGAGCCAATGTGATACAGACACACATCACGATGAACAGGAATGTTGGCGCTGTAATTAAGACGGCTAAAGCACAGTGTACGGTAAGTCCTTTAAAAGAGGGCGGGAGAAGAGGGAAGGAGTGGAGACAACTTTTAAGAAGACAGAGATACATGGCAGTGAAGCTCGGCGGGCATTTAACATTACCGGTCGGTTATCCTTGGTTCTGAAAACTACTGCTTACGTTTTTTTTCCCAATGAGCCAATGATATTCACCGGTCAGCACCGGCTACAACCTACGAGAACCTATGAGAACCTTCGACCTCCTGGCAACCCACTAAGACCTCCTGGCGACCCACCTACGGCATGGGAATTCTCGCTACTCTCCATGGCGGATTCATTCTAGTCGCCGCTAATTTTTCAACATGTTGAAGAATTTGCAGTGACCATAATGAGGCCACGACTAGTTCCCAGAATGCGGGAACTCCTCACGACCATGAACGCGTATCGCCGGCAACCACCTGCGAACATGTGGCGACCATGTGGCTACTGCATAGTCTCCTGCAGTCATCTAAAAAGTCGCCTGTGAGACAGGCCCATAACTCTCCCATCTATAGGTGCTATGGGAAGGAGAAGTGGGGTAGTGGAGGAGTGATATACGTGGGATGTTGGGGATTGATGCATAATGTAATTTGTGAGTAAAGAGTATACTCATCCAGTGCCTCAACCAAAGATCCTAACGCAGGGAACCCTGGTGCCCATTCACTCTCCTGCAATTATTTCTCCTTCAACTTTTTCTATGGTGTTTACAGACTTGAAAAGATGTTTTAGGGGGTTATTGAACCCAATGGCAGAAGTATGTTGTAACTTATCAGCATAGGATTCTGATGCATGAGCAATATCCACACAAAACATGCCAAAAGGGTGTGTTAGAGTCCCAGCTTGTTGTATTCCTCTTCTGCCTTCATAATTGTTTCAATCTCAATGTATTTTGTCTGATCTGTTATTGAGAACTTTGATACATTAGGATTAAACACATTACATGCCTGTTTGCACTTGGACTGAGGGGAAAATAAACTATAAAAGCTGAATAGCAATTTGTGTTAGTGATTACATGCTTTTATACAGAGATGAAATGAGTAATGTTGAAGTATACCATGATTTGCGTATGATTAATGAGTAGTTCTGAAAACTACTGCTTAAGTTTTTTTTCCCAATGAGCCAATGATATTCACCGGTCAGCACCGGCTACAACCTGCGAGAACCTATGAGAACCTTCGACCTCCTGGCAACCCACTAAGACCTCCTGGCGACCCACCTACGGCATGGGAATTCTCGCTACTCTCCATGGCGGATTCATTCTAGTCGCCGCTAATTTTTCAACATGTTGAAGAATTTGCAGTGACCATAATGAGGCCACGACTAGTTCCCAGAATGCGGGAACTCCTCACGACCATGAACGCGTATCGCCAGCAACCACCTGCGAACATGTGGCGACCATGTGGCTACCGCATAGTCTGCAGTCGTCTAAAAAGTCGCCTGTGAGACAGGCCCATAACTCTCCCATCTATAGGTGCTATGGGGAGGAGAAGTGGGGTAGTGGAGGAGTGATATAGGTGGGATGTTGGGGATTGATGCATAATGTAATTTGTGAGTAAAGAGTATACTCATCCAGTGCCTCAACCAAAGATCCTAACGCAGGGAACCCTGGTGCCCATTCACTCTCCTGCAATTATTTCTCCTTCAACTTTTTCTATGGTGTTTACAGGACTTGAAAAGATGTTTTAGGGGATTATTGAACCCAATGGCAGAAGTATGTTGTAACTTATCAGCATAGGAATTCTGATGCATGAGCAATATCCACACAAACATGCCAAAAGGGTGTGTTAGAGTCCCAGCTTGTTGTATTCCTCTTCTGCCTTCATAATTGTTTCAATCTCAATGTATTTTGTCTGATCTGTTATTGGGAACTTGAAAGTTGCACTACACTTCACAAATAAGTGGTAGTACCAAGAATATTAACCTCCTTACAGTCTCAGACGAAGTGCAGTATTAAAAAAGGAAGAAGGATTCAATACCTGTTTAAAAAATTATTTTCATAGCTTCTACTACGTTATCTAGATCACAATAATGTTAATTTAGCATTGTTAATATCACAAAAAAATGTGCATACAAAGATCAAATATAATTAAATGATTGTAGACAAAAATGCTGGAGAAACTCTGGGTGAGGCAGCATCTATGGAGTGAAGGAAATAGGCAACGTTTCAGGTCGAAATCCTTCTTCAGACTGATGTGAGGATGGGGGGGCGGGAGGGGGCAGAAATTAAATTAAATATCACATAGCAAATTTTGAAAATAGTATACCGTACTTCCCGGCTTCAAAGACACACCCGCGTCGAAGACGCACCCCCAATCTGAGTTGTTAAATTTTGAAAAAAGGCTGGTGGGTCAGAATCAAGGTTTGGTTTAGTCAGAGGAAAGGAAGATGTGAAAAACTCCTTCAAGGAGGCAATGTGGACCGGGGAGCCTCCATCTTCGCCTGTCCCACAATGCACTGTGCGGTTCAGGTCTGAGGGACGGGGACTTCCTGACTCAGGGAGATCATATAACCAGGGAGAGAGAGAGAGAGAGAGAGAGAGAGAGAGAGAGAGCCCGGGACGGAGCAGCCAACCTTCCACCCAGTAGCTACCCACCAACCACCACTTCCACCGGTTGCGCCTGTGCCGAAGGACATCGTGGCTGGCTGGTGGGCGGGCCGGCAGAGGGAGCTGAGGTGGCGGCCGGTTCCGCTGTCCAGTCCCAGCGGCCGCTCGCAGCCACCCAAGCTACTTCCCTCCCCGGCCACAATGCAGTGGCTCCGCGCCCGAAGCGCTGCAGCAGCTGTGAGTGAGTTGCTGGCATGATCCCCGACCCCCTCCGTCTCAACGCTTCTGCCCTCCCCGCAACTTTACCCCTAATGGCACAGCCAAGTTTACTACTTTGTGCAGCTCAGGCCGTGCTGACCCGAGCCAGACTCCCCACACGCTGTGGAAAGGAATTCTCTCCCCCCCCCCCCCCCCCGCAGCGGCACTGTCCTTTTACAGCTGCTTCCCACTTCACACAGTTCCAGGGTCGAAGGCGTGGCAGGTTCCGTGGAGCAGTTTATGAGAGTGGCATTGCTCGGCCTAACCTTCGGCATCCAAGATGCTGGTAAATATTCGGGCCTTATTTTAGAGAAAAAATTGTGTCTTGGACGCCGGGAAATACGGTAATCTTAAAAATAATTTATTTGCATGCATTTTTTTTACTCCAATATTTTTCTAAATGATTTGTCTCTTTCTCTCTTCCTTAGTACTTACAAACATATTTGGAGCTGTCCAGTTCCATAGATGATGATGCTGGTTTAGGCAAAGCCTATGAAGCTCTGGCAATGGCCTTACTAAGGTAGGTTGTATTTTGCTACCTCAAACTTGTTCAGCAGTGAAAAGCAAAATTGTTAGAAGCGTGTTCCCAAATATTACAAACGTATTAAATCTAAAGCATTTCTCATTGTGAATAATTCTTTCATAAAAAATTTCCAGTTATTTTAAAGCAAAATTAAAAATCTACAAAAATAATTAAACATTTAACATCTAACAGCAAACATCTAACTGTTATCTTTGTTCCAGCCAGTGTATTTTGAGTTTAAAGTTAAGTATCAAAATTTTCCAAACTCCAAAATTATTTTCTTATTTAACTTTTATAAATGTGCGTTAAGTTAAAACAATTTTTTCATTACCTTATCATTCTGTCTATTTTTTGGTCAGGTTGAGCTGATTAAATGTATTCCCAGTGGCAGCAGGTGTGTTTTTTAGTTACAAATGCTTCCACAGTATCACAACTCCACCATTAAACATACTGCATTTATATTAAATGCAATTCAACAGTCCAGTAAGCATCCGAATTTATTAAATTAAACTGGTTCTCTCCTTGATTAAAATTTAGAAATGACCAAAGAAAAAAATATAATTGAAAGTGTTTACATTAATTCATGAAATGAAGGAAGTCGTTTAAATTTCCACCTGTCACCAGTCGCATTTTCTTCTTGCTAAAAGCTTTCCTCCTCAAACTTGGTGGCACAATTGGCAACCCCCCTGAGTGACTGTTTTCATCTCTGCTATATTTGATTTCTCCACACTGAACAAATGATTAAGTTTTCATGCATTGGTTCAGCCAAAATCTGTGTTCACTCAACCATATCCTTTATTGATTACTTCTTCAGCAAACAGTAGGCCGTGTGTGATGTACATAATTGGACAGTTGTCAGGGGATAAGGGTGTTAAGAGTCCTGTTTCTCCAGCTGGAAATTGGAAACACCTTGATATACAAATAGAGTATGTCCCATCTCTCCCAGCCCTGAGACTAAGGAAATCTGTTTTCTGAGAAAATAAATTAACTATTTAAGGCCTCCAATGGAAGTATCTAAGAGCATTGAATTTCTTCCTCAAAATGTTCAGCGCTGCATGGTTAAAGCAAATTTGATATTATAAGGCCGTTTTATTAGAAATTGCCATGAAATGGTGAATTAAGTGCCTAGATGGATTATAATATACAATTAAGTTTCATTTTTGTAATTTGTGCACTTTATGAAAAATTAAGACATCCATTTGTATCTGTGAATGAGGAAGATTAATAACTTGCTTCTTTAAGCAACACAGCACTGTTAAAAGCATGATTACCTTTTTATATTTGAAATTATTTTGTCTCCTTAAGTACATAGAAAATACATCTTGGATAAATATTTGGACACTAGCAGCTATATTGAGTGTGTAAATATATTTTACAAATAATACCACATTGCCAGGAATGGTACTTTGGAGATTACTGTTAACAATGTTAATCAAAATCCCTGTCTTTCTATATTTTAATGGAAAAAATATACTATTTATATCAAATGGTTAACGTCTCTACTTGTGTTATAAATGGATAAAGTTTTATCCATGTTCAACATTTGTGAAGTTATAGTAATCATTGCACTTTCTAGGTTGCTGATACTTATGCAAGGAAAGGATTTCTGTGGGAAGGATATCGATCCATCATTTGGATTTTTCCATTACTCCAACAATATTTCATGTACAATGTTCTCTGTATTTTTAGGCAAATTCCTTGACAATAAAGTGGCAGAAACTTAGAATAATATGTAACATGTCCGAAAGGCTGGGCAACATAAAAGAATGTGAAATAAAAAAATAAAAAAAATAAAATGGGAGCAGGAATAGGCTACCAGGCCTCTCATGTCTGCCCCACTCTTCAACATGATCATGATGGTTTATGCTGGCCTCTGCTCCTGCCATGTTTCAGTTCCCCATAACCTTCCGTTCCTTGTTCTTTCAAGTATTTATTTCCATGTTAAATACTGTATATCTAATGATCTGACCACCATCTTTGGAGGCAAAGAATTCCAGAGATTCTCCTCCGAGAGAAGACATTTCTACACAGCTGAGTTTTTAATTACTCTTATTTTGTACCTATTTCCCTTTCTTCACAATTCTCCCAATTATGAAAACATCTCAATATTTACCCTATAAAGTTCCCTTGAGATCTTACATGTTTGAATCAGATTGCCCTTAATTCTTGTAAACTCCAAGGAGTACAATAGACAATAGACAATAAGTGCAGGAGTAGGCCATTCGGCACTTCGAGCTAGCACTGCTATTCACTGTGATCGTGGCTGATCATCCACACTCAGTACCCCGTTCCTGCCTTTTCCCATATCCCCTGACTCCGCTATCTTCAAGAGCTCTATCCAACTCTCTCTTGAAAGCATACAGAGAATTGGCCTCCACTGCCATCTGAGGCAGAGAATTCCACAGATTTTCCTCATCTCCGTTCTAAATGGCTTACCCCTTATTCTAAAACTGTGGCCCCTGGTTCTAGACTTCCCCAACATCGGGAACATGTTTGCTGTGTCTAGCGTGTCAAAACCCTTAATAATCTTATATGTGTGTACCTACCGAGGACTGTGAATATTATCATGTTTGATAAAAAGGAGGGAATGAAAGAGCTAATAATCAAATCTAAAATGGAGTCGTTCCTCTACAAAAGCATGGTCTAGTAGAACAAAAGAATGGCTCGGTGCCAAGTCCTAATGACTTTGCAAATTATATTGAACACAATATGGAGGACAGGTTGTCTTTTTAATAAAGACATTAAGATGGAAACCTGCGTAATAACATGTGCTCTTTCAAGGCCATAAAGAAGCCAAGATTGAAAAAAATAGCTGACGCTCCAGAGATAAGTAATAACTTGTTATTGCATGAGCTTGATTTGGACCCAGCTTTTCCTATATTCTGAAAGGCTATAGAATCTTTCAGTCATGCCATATTCAGACTTGGTAGGAGTGTTTCACTGAGAAGAAAAATGTATAATTGCGCTAATGTTCCTTTGTTCTGTGAGTGGAGCCCGAGAAGCACTGAGTAACGTTTGTGCTCATGGTAGATCTTGCCACTCCCGTCTGACGAATCAATTAAAAATTGCCATGGTTTACCTTTAACAATTTTGTTGCTATCTGCTTTTTAAGAGACAAACCTTGACACAAGAATCCCCAGATCTCGTTGTACTTCCCCATTTCCCAATTTGACACCATTCAGAAAATAATCTGCCTTCCTGTTTTTGCCACCAAAGTGGATAACCTCACATTTATCCACATTAAACTGCATCTGCCATGCATCTGCCCACTCACCCAACCTGTCCCAAGTCACCCTGCATCCTCATAGTATCCTCCTCACAGTTCACACGGCCACCCAGCTTTGTGTCATCTGCAAATTTGCTAATGTTACTTTTAATCCCTTCATTTAAATCATTAATGTATATTGTAAATAGCTGCTGTCCCAGCACCGAGCCTTGAGGTACCCCACTAGTCACTGCCTGCCATTCTGAAAGGGACCTGTTAATCCCTACTCTTTGTTTCCTGTCCGCCAACCAATTTTCTATCCATGTCAGTACCCTACCCCCAATACCATGTGCTCTAATTTTGCCCTCTAATCTCCTCTGTGGGACCTTGTCAAATGCTTTCTGAAAGTCCAGGTACACTACATCCACTGGCTCTCCCTTGTCCATTTTCCCAGTCACATCCTAAAAAAATTCCAGAAGATTAGTCAAGCATGATTTCCCCTTCGTAAATCTATGCTGACTCGGACCAATCCTACTAACTGCTATCCAAATGTGCTGCTATTTCATCTTTTATAATTGACTCCAGCATCTTCCCCACCACAGATGTCAGGCTAACTGGTCTATAATTCCCTGTTTTCTCTCTCCCGCCTTTCTTAAAAAGTGGGTTAACATTAGCTACCCTCCAATCCACTGAAGGCAGTGGAGGCCAATTCGCTGGATATTTTCCTATTAGTTTTTAAATAATTATGGGAAAAGAATGGATTGGTCCATAAGTTAAATTCCAAAATTGGGGCATGGATAATTTTTAATGGCATTAGGCAGTAACTTGGAACGGTTGATTCGGAAAGCTTTTTGCAAGTTTGCAGCTTTTAAGAGTGAGGTAGAGAGCGTTCTGTTCCAATATATTCCTGTTCGAGTGAAGGGCAAGGCTGGCAGAATTAGGGAACCCTGGCTGTTGAGAAATATTGAGACTGTAGTCTGGAAAAAGGAGGCATACTTCTGGAATAGGCTGCAAGGGAATGACAAGCCAGTCAGCAAAAAGTCGGTGGGGGGGAATGCTAATGAAGGGGATTCTGTGAGACAGGATCAATCTGCAGTGGAAAAGCAAGGATTGATTAAGTATAATTAACTGAGTTTTTTGACTAAGATAGTTGATTGAGAAGGGCAAGGCAATAGATGCCATTTACGAGTACTTCAGCAAGGCTTTTAACAAGGTCCCGCATGGCACATTGTTCTGGAAGGTGAAATCATATGGGATCCAAAGTGAGCTTGCCAATTGGATACAAAATTTACTCAGTGGAAGGATTTAAAGGATGGTAGTGGAGGGTTATGTTTTAGATTGGAGGCCACTGACCTGACCACTGGTATGTCACAGGGATTGGTCCAGTGTCTCCTGGGGTTTGTCACATATGTTAATGATTTAGATGAGAATGTAGGTAGCATGATTAGCAAGTTTGCGGATGGTACCAAAATCCGTATATGTTGGACAGTGAACAAGGTTGTCTGAGGTTACAACAGGGTGTAGATCCACGGAGGAAATAGGCAAAGGAACTGCAGATATAATTTAGGTAGACAAAAATGCTGGAGAAACTCAGCGGGTGAGGCAGCATCTATGGAGCGAAGGAAATAGACAAGGTTTCGGGTCGAGACCCTTCTTCAGTCTGAAGAAGGGTCTCGACCCAAAATGTTTCCTTTGCTCCGTAGATGCTGCCTCACCCGTTGAGTTTCTCCAGCATTTTTGTCTACCTTCGATTTTCCAGCATGCAGTTCCTTCTTTAACACAGATATAATGTGTTTAGTGTAAAGTGCAAACTCAGTGTAAAGTGATGCACTTTGGAAAATTAAACTAGGCAGAATTGGAGTGTTATAGAACAGAGAACTAGGGGTACAAGTACTGTACATAGTTCCCTGAGAGTAGCGACACAGGGCGTTGAAGAAGGCGTTTGGCATGCTTGCCTTAATCAGTCGGTGCTTTGAGTAAAAAATGGAGATGTCATGTTACAGGTGACTAGATGTTGGTGAGACCGCACCTGGAATATTGTATGCAGTTCTGGTCACCATACAATAGGAAGTATGTGGTTAAATTAGAAAAGAATCATAAAGATATTGCTGGAACTGGAGTGCTTGGGTTATAAAGAGAGACTGGAGCAACGAAGGCTGAGGAGCAACCATATCAAGCTTTATGAAAGCATGAGGAACTCAGAAAAGGTAAATGGTCACAGTCTTTTTCCCTGGGTAGGGGAGTCTAAAACTAGAGGGAATTTGTTTAAGGTAAGAGGGGAAAGATTTAAACGGCACCCATGGGACAAGCTTCTGTCCAAAGATGGTGTCATGTAGATGAAATGAACTTCTGGAAAAAGTGGAGGAGGCCAGTACAATCATAACGTTTTAAAGGTATTTGACAGCTTCATGGATAGGAAAGGTTCAGAGAGGATATTGGAGGGAATTGTGTGTTTCACCTGTATCACAAATGTGGCTTTCATGTGGGGATCAGTCCCATTACAACTCTGATTGGGACAGCACACAAAGAAAATGTTGTGGAGCAGTGGTGAGTTTCTCAAACAGTCAGTTTATTCAAGGCTTTGCCAGAATATGTTAGGAAAAATTCTGAGAGAACCTAAAGTGTTTCACTGATTCACAGCACTGACGGGCTTCTTATACTCTGGAATGCAATGGTTACATGCAGGTTTCACATGTTTGAAATAATTAGTCAGTGATCAATGTATTTTTGTAGTCTTTCATCTTGTTTTTTTCCCCCAGAGTTTACTTTAACTTTCTGTTCCTTATTTAGTTTAGTTTAGTTTAGAGGTACAGCTCCAACACAGACCCTTCGGCCCACCGGGTCTGCGCCGACCAGCGATCCCCGCACATTAACATAATCCTACACATACTACGGACAATATACGTTTATACCAAGCCAATTTACCTACATACTATTTACAAAACCATTCTCCCATTGAGAAATGGGTGTCAAAAGGTGACCTCTTATCTCATGATCAGTTTTATTACCCTCTGCCTGGTTTACAACCTCCTGTGTTTATCTTTACCCCAGCTAGCTTTGCCTTGTAATGTAAGCACTTCCTAAATCTATTTATTGCCTTTTGTAATATGACTTTTAAGTTACCTTTACCATGTTGGTGTCTTGGATTCAAAAATATTATGAATTTGCCCAGTTTTCTTATAATTTCTACAGTTTCCTTTACCAGAGATATTAGCTAAATGCAGACAAATGGAACTGGCACAGAAAGATACCTTGGTCAGTATGAAGAGTTGAACCAAAGGGCTTTTTTTTGTGCTGTCACTATGACATGAAACTTAATGGGCCTGTCCCACTTAGGCGATTTTTCAGCGGACTGCCGGCAACTGTCAAGTTGCCGGCAGTCGCCTGAAAAACCAGGAACTGGAATGGCGACTGTCAGTGTGGAACGCACACACACAAACACATCGCTTTCCTTCACCAGCCCGTGTGAATTTTTTAGACAGCGCTCCCCCCGTTTGCACTGTCTAAAAAATTCACACGGTGCAAAGCCAAGGTGATACAGACACACACTGCGATGAACAGGAAGGTTGGCGCTGTAAAAAGACGGCTAAAGCACAGTGTACATACGGTAAGTCCTTTAAATAAGGGGGAGGTGGGGGAGAGGGGGGAGAATGGGGGAGGAGGAGTGGAGACAACTTTTAAAAAGCCAGGGTACACGGCTGTGCAGCTCGGCGGACATTTAACATTACCGGTTGGTTATCCTTAATTCTGAAAACAACTGCTTACGTTTTATTTTCCCAATGAGCCAATGAAATTCACCGGTCAGCACCGGCTCCAACCTACTTGAACCTCCGAGAACCTTCGACCTCCTGGCGACCCACTAGGACCTCCTGCCGACCCACCTACGACTCAAGAATTCTCGCTACTCTCCATGGCGGCTTCATTCTAGTTGCCGCTAATTTTTCAACAAGTTGAAAAATTTACGGTGCCCATAATGAGGCCGTGACTAGTTCCCAGAATGCGGGAACTCCTCACGACCATGAAGGCGACTCCTCGTATACCACCCGCGAACATGTGGCGACCATGTGGCGACCGCATAGTCTCCTGCAGTCGCCTAAAAAGTCGTCGAAGTGGGACAGGCCCATTACTCTATTATTTTTCAAGCTGCTGCCTGACTTACTGAATGTTTACACAAGGTTCTATTTTATTGCTATTTTAAACACCTTGATCACATCAGTTGATTGTAGGGTATCTTTTGCACAGAAAGATATTCAAGGCACAACTCTGAAACCTGTCCCCTATCCTTTGAATCTGGTAAATAAATGGTTTGACCAAGGGCATAATATCCTTCCTGGGGTTTGGCGTCTAAAAGGGAACGTAGCTGGTGTTGGACCAAAGTTCTAAAACATAACTTCCATGTATTTGTAATGTAACTGACTTTAATTAAAGGTCAAGATACCATTCAACATTTTTTATTGTATTTACTCAATAAATGGGTTATGCCTTTCTTTCATTTGCTCTCCAAGAAACTAAGAATAGCAAGTATTTTAAGCTAACAAAGTGCTCTTTTAAACAAAATAATTTTCTAATTTGTGCTCATGCACAAACAGACTGATTCCACCAAGCTCTACACTAAATATATAACAGTCAGTCACATGCAAGTTACTAACCAGTATTATGTTATATCTCTCTGAAGGAAAATCACACGCAACTGCCCCATCTCTGTGCACTTTGACCAACATATTTTCCATGAAGATCAGGTGTAACATCTGTTCATTTCCTTTCTCATGATCTCAAATGATGTATGAATTAGTACATTTCTACTCACCACCACTTTTTGTTATGTGTGCCGTTGCTCTGATATAAGTTTAATCTTCTCTATTTTTGCAAAACTTAAAGGGCCTGTCCCACTTACGCGACCTTGGCTCGCAAATTACGCGACCTCGTGGTCGCTTGAGGCGTACGGGCACCGTATGGCCTCGCGGGGCCGGTCCCACTTAGAAGCGCGGAGTTGTGCGGGGCTGGTCCCGACATCGAAATTCTATTTCGGGCTCCGAAATTCTTGCAGTGGCCGAAATCTTCGCGTGCCAACGGCCTGTCGGCACGCAGGCGTATTGCGGTCGTAGCGCGTGGCGTTGCGTGACAACGTCACTGCCCGGCGTGGCGTGGCGTTGCGTGATGACGTCACCGCCCGACGCCGTGCGACGCCCAAATTCAGTCGGCCCACCTCCTGCCCAGCTGATTGGTAAGCATGACGTAAATCACGTCACGCGCGAACTTAGCGCGTACTTAGCGTGAACTCCGCTTCCGGTTGGTCACGCCAAACGCACGCAATCGCATGCAAGTGGGACAGGCCCTTAAGTGGCAGTTCTTTGGCAGCAGTGTGCATGTTTTATTTTGGCCATCTCCAGTGGATTTCTCTAAATGTTACATATTTTGTCACCTTGTTCCGTGAACAGCATCTACATATTTACCCATTAATGCTTGCATTAGAACATTCTTCATGATTCTTCTGTGATATATTTTTATCAGTGGCATGCTGCTTTCAATAAAGGTGTGATATTTTCCAGTTTACAATTACAAACTACAATATTCTTAGTATCAAGAGCACATGATGAATTGATTCTAAGTGTGCCTTGAGACCGATGACTTTCTTCCTCATTGCATTGCTCCCTAGTCATGTTGAAATTACATTGACAACCCTTATTCCAATTATACCCTTATTGGCACAGATACATGTAGCAGATATTCATGTTCCCGATATTGGGGGAGTCCAGAACCAGGGGCCACAGTTTAAGAATAAGGGGTAAGCCATTTAGAACGGAGATGAGGAAAAACCTTTTCTCACAGAGAGTTGTGAGTCTGTGGAATTCTCTGCCTCAGTGGAGGCCGGTTCTCTGGATACTTTCAAGAGAGGGCTCTTAAAGATAGCGGAGTCAGGGGATATGGGGAGAAGGCAGGAATGGGGTACTGATTGGGGCTGATCAGCCATGATCGCATTGAATGGCGGTGCTGACGCGAAGGGCCGAATGGCCTACTCCTGCACCTATTGTCTATTGTCTATTGTCTATTGTCTATTATCTATATTCCTTCAACAGAATTGACCATGTTTAGCCTCAGATACATTGTGTATTGAGTTAGATATCTACATCTGGCTGTGTGTCTCTCATGCATGGCTCATTTTATCCACTTCATGGACTTTCTATGCTGTTTTCATTCTGCACAGGTCATAGACTTGATTTCCCATATCATATTGTATAGTTTCATCCCCATATGCAGGGTATTGTTTTCACAGCCGCTTCTGCTGGCATAATTGCCATTATACTTGCAATAAGTAAGCTTCCATGGCTGTATTTTCCATGTACCACCTTTGCCTTGCACTTCATCTATTATTCATCAGCATTTCTAGACCAGCTTTGGATAGCTGCACAGCTTTGCATGTCTCCTTGCATTTTTCTAATTCTATCTCACCTTCTAGCTGTTACCTAGAGCTGAACTCCGATGAGCAAATCCTTAGATTCTATAACACTACAACTATCTGTCATTTAAATGAACAACGTGTTTTCGTAACAAAAGAGCCTACAAGAAGAAAGTAAATGTGGTCAGTTACCACATGATTTTCCCACAGAAGCAAACTAGCTTTCACAAATTCCACACAGAAAAAATATAATAAAAGCCAGAGAGTACAATAGTTGTTCTTATGCTACAATACTTAAAATAGTGACGGTCCACATAACAACCATTGGCTGAATCATCTTCATGAACCAGTTTTAGATACATAGATACATAGAAAATAGGTGCAGGAGTAGGCCATTCGGCCCTTCGAGCCTGCACCGCCATTCAATATGATCATGGCTGATCATCCAACTCAGTATCCCGTACCTGCCTTCTCTCCATACCCCCTGATCCCTTTAGCCACAAGGGCCACATCTAACTCCCTCTTAAATATAGCCAATGAACTTGCCTCAACTACCCTCTGTGGCAGAGAGTTCCAGAGATTCACCACTCTCTGTGTGAAAAAGTTTTTCCTCATCTCGGTCTTAAAGGATTTCCCCCTTATCCTTTGCCTGTGTGTTACTAGCTCGACATTTCCAAGATTTTCATCCAACAATAGGAAAACAGATTTGACATGTACTTCCTAGTCAGAATTAAATCGGGTAATATGCCTGCTCTATTCCTGCAGGTTCAGAGAAATGCTGTTGAAAAATCTTGTTGCAATGTGTGGTCCAGTGGTGGCAGAGTAAATTTGTAAGGTAATAAATAGAGTGCCAAACAAGTGGGGATTTTTTCTGGAATTCTTTTCTTTCTTGAATGGTTGTTAAAACTGTAC
This sequence comes from Malacoraja senta, assembly GCA_038087875.1. Classification (NCBI taxonomy): domain Eukaryota; kingdom Metazoa; phylum Chordata; class Chondrichthyes; order Rajiformes; family Rajidae; genus Malacoraja; species Malacoraja senta. Next base: position 14,138 of record JAXLNO010003082.1, read on the forward strand.
TTATTTGGACAAATGCAAAACATTTCATGTGCTTAGCGAATGAAGGAAAGAGTTTCAGAGTCAGGAATTGAATTGCCTACCACAGAATGTCCAAACACCAGCCTGCTCCTGTAATCACAATATTAATGTTACTTGAGCAATTGAAGTTTTGAGTGATGGAACATTAGATAAAAGTCATGCCATTGAATGTTATAGTGAAGTGGGGAGAATCTCACTTGATGAGGAGGTTGACGACACAAGTTGTTTACAAGTTTTGTGGGGCTTATTAACCCAAATAGAAATCTTTGTCGGTGCTCTGCACAGTCATGGATTACTTTATTATGTAATGAACTGTGAATGGAGTCAAGAACTGTTGATTAATCAGCAGATATCTCTCCTTCTAACCTTATGGAAGGAAAATTATAGACAAAACAACAGAAGGCAAGTGAGCTTAAACCATTTCCTAAAGAACATCAGGTGGGAGATCTCGTAAGCCTCGGCGGACCGAGCGTAAATGTTCAGCAAAATGGTCGACAAGTCAACATTTGATCTCGCTGATGTAGAAGAACCCCCATTGTGAACACCAGAAGCAGTAGATGAGGTTAGACGAGGTACAAGTGAATCTCTGTACCACCTGAAAGGACAGTTGTGGTCCCTGGATGGAGTCAAGGAAGGAGGTATAAGGACAGGTGTTGCAACTTCTGCGGTTGCGGGGAAAAGTACCTTGGGAGGTGATGGTTTGGGTGAGAAGGGAAGAGTAAACCAAAGAATTGCAGAGGGAGTGGTCTCTGCAGAAGGAACATAGACTCGGCGACCGTTTCACTGAACACTTACACTTGGTCCGCTGAGGTCTATGCTAACCATTTCAACTCCCCTTCCCATTATCATACTGACCTTTCTGTCCTGGGCCTCCTCCATTGCCAGAGTGAGGCCACACACAAATTGAAGGAACTGCACCTCATATTTCACGGGTAGCTTATAACTCATCGGTATTAATGTTGAATTCTCTAATTAAGTAACCCAGCAACACTCCCCTCCACCCTAGTCATTTAACCAGTTCCACAATTCACCACATTGTATCCCTCTAGAGATCCACGCTTTCCCTAGCCAACAATTGAGATCATTTGTTGCCGGTCCTGATTTGTCCAGGTCTTTTCATGCCTTCAGCTCACAACATCCCCCCCCCACCACCACCACCACCACCTACTTTCAGTCTGAAGAGTGTTCCAAACCCGAAATGTCACCTATCCTTTTTCTCCATAGATGCTGCCGGACCCACTGAGTTACTCCAGCTGTTATCAGGCAACTGAACTACCTTACCACAACTAGAGAGCAGTCCTGAACTACTATTTACCTCATTGGAGACCCTCGGACTATCTTTGATCAGATTGCTCTAAACGTTATTCACGTTATTCCCTTTATCATGTATCTGTACACTGTTAATGTCTCGATTGTAATCATGTATTGTCTTTCCGCTGACTGGTTAACACACAACAAAAGCTTTTCACTGTACCTCGGTGCACTTGATAATAAACCACTCATAAACTAAACTCAATGAAACTGTGGACAGATGCATCTGCATCACATAGATTATTGTTGACAAGGACAAGTGGTCTTGCGCATCTTGCTAATCTCACTTCCTGTCACCTGCCTGACTTTGGCAACTATTTTCTTTTTGGGTAATTATTATGTGATTTGTGATAACTCTTGTACTCTTAGCGAAATATATTTTGTGCTCCTGACAACCTTGATGCTTCTAAATGGTACTCAGCAAGGAGGAGTATCTGAATCATCAGTTGAGACGATGCAAATGATGGTAATCATGAGATCACTGGATGCCATGTACTGCAATCCATCATTATTAATTATATTTGTCCTTGAAGTCTTCATTTACATTTGTTGTAACCACCACCATTCAAAACTATGTGCAGCAATTTTTCAGAGTAGCAGACAATGGGGACCTGAAATAGAAATGGAGAATTCTTGAAAAGCTCTGCAAGTCAAGCAGCATCTATAGAAAGAAAATCAGTATATCTATTATTACTGACAATTTCCATATCCAGCCACCAACCCTTCCTCACTTTGCATTTTGTTGGAACCAGGGTGCTGAGGCAGTAATAACGTCTCCTGTAATCCTCCTTCGGAGCCTCTCTAAAACCAGCTCATCCTTCCTCAGATATGGGGCCCAAAACTGCTCACAATATTCCAATTGTGTAGGAAGGATCTACAGATAGTGATTTACGCTGGAGATAGACACAAAATGCTGGAGTACCTCAGCGGGACAGGCAGCATCTCTGGAGAGAAGGAATGGGTGATGTTTCGGGTTGAGACCCTTCTCGATGTCTCAACCCAAAACCTCACCCATTCCTTTACTCCAGCATTTGTGTCTAACTTCATAATATTCTAAATGTGTCCTGACCAGCGTCTTATAAAGACTCAGCATTACATCCTTGCTTTTATATTATAGACCTCTCGATATGAATGCTAACATTGCATTTGTCTTCCTTATTACCAACTTGACCAGCAAATTAACCTTTTGGGAACCCTGCACCACCATTCTCAAGTCGCTTTGCACCTCCGATTTCTGAATCCTCTCCCCATTTACAAAATAGTCGACATGTTTATTCCTTCTACCAAAATGCATGACCATACACCTTCCTACACCATATTCAATTTGCCACTTATTTGTCCACTCTCCCAACCTGTCCAAGTCCTACTGCAGTCTCCCTATTTCCTCAACTCAACCTATCCCTCCACATATCTTGGTATTGTCCAAAAATGTGGCCGCAACGCTATCTAAACTATCATCCAGATCGTTAACATATAATGTGAAAAGTAGCGGACGCAACACCGAACCCTGTGGAACACCACTAGTCACCAGTAGCCAACCAGAAAAGGCCCCTTTTATTCCCAATCTTTGTCTTCTGCCAGTCAACTAATCTTCAATCCATGCTAGTACCTCACCTCTAATACCATGGGCTCCTATCTTGTTTAACAGCTTCACGTGCAGCATCTTATCAAAGGCCTTCTGAAAATGGATGGATTAATTTGGCTTGCTTACTTTTGACAGAATATTCTTGGAATATTTAACATTATTTGATAATGACTCTGTGTACATGCACCTGTAACGGAAAGGCTTAGCCTCATCTGACTGGCATCTCAATCATGCTGCATTTGGCATTCTCTTTTACACTCATTGAACCACATAACTTGACAAACAGTATTTTGAGGAGTTGAGCTAGATAACGAATTTACAGATTGTGGTAGAATATAATTCTGTTGCTGTCGATGGCCTACTGTCCCTCTTTGGTCCCTAGTTTTGAGCTGCACTATTTGTTTTGGATCTGATCCATTTATTGCAGCAAAAGTGCCATTATAACATGAGGAAATATTTTCTCAGTGTAAAGGAAATGGTCTCCTTAAGTCTGGGGATGGCCTCTCCAAATTTCTTGGCAGGTGCCTCTGTGACACATAGATAAGGTAAATATACACCTACTTGTTAACTTCAATCTCTATTCTTCCCTAGTTTCTCAACATTAGCACCCTTTCCAGGCAAGATCATTGTGCATCTCCATTAATTCCATGGTTTATTGTTCACTTGCATTGACAAAAGTTGTCGTGAAGATATGGGAGTAGGCTTACTACCAATAACATCATACTCCATTCAGCACAAAATATATGTTTGAGATATGTTTTTTCCTTATCACTTTGAGTTATTTCTGACTACTCTGTTCAGTCGATGAGGAGAGTGTAAAGGACCTTTTCACTGAGATTATTAACACTTCCTGTGTTGCTCCTAATATTGCCCTTGTCACATTTTCAGATGCCTGATAACCAGGTGAACATGCTTGAAATTGAAATTGAAATGGCAATTGCTCAGCTACCTGAAAGTGAATCCAATGATCCAAAAACTTCCCGACTTAACCTGCTATTTCCTTAGCAAATCTCTTAAACTTTCATCCAAATTTGTTCTTTTATCAAGCTGCGGGCTTAATTTCAAACAGTTGCTTTTATATAGGATATGCATGCTTTGATAAGAATGGGCTTTGTCTTTGATAAGAATGGGCTGGGATGCAGAGATAAATGGTACAGTCTCTAATGGGAAAATAATCTTATCTTTCCTGGATCTGATATAAATCACCTCACACAAGCCAAATGTTGAAGTTTTGCCACTTAAATAATCAAAAATGTTTGCAACTTCATGTTCATATATGCAATGCTACTATCTTTCCTAAGTATTGTGATAAGTTGAGGGCCAATTTAAAAACAGATAAATACCTGGAGAACACTACTATCCAGTCCCTATTTCTAATAAAACCAGAGGTGAGAAATCATTAAAAGAAAGTGACATCATTATAGGCTGAAAATTTAAGAGTATCTTCATCTTAAGGGCCTGTCTCACTTGGCGATTTTTTCGGCGACTGCCGGCATCATTGACTGACGTATCAGGTCACCGGAAAATTTGCGGCGTGATGCGGCGGTGACGCGGCGTGATGACGTACGACGCTCTGTGTTTTTTCAAGTGTCGCAACATTTTTTTTGTCGCCACTGGACTATGATATCTTTTGACGACACTGATATGACGCTTGCAATCGCCGAAAAAGTCGCCAAGTGGGACAGGCCCATAAGGCTTGGAAAAGGCAATCCAAAAACTGGCAAAGAAAATACGAAGTTCAGCCATACGAAGTCCAATAATACAGCATGGCTACTAAGATATCGCCATAATCAACCAGGACTGAATGTGTCAGTCCTTTTTAATAAATGTTATAACATACAACAAAGGACAAAGGACTTTTATTATCACATACACCAATTGGTGTAGTGAAATTTGCCTGGCCATGCAGCACACAAATAAAGATAAGACTCAACATTAAAGAATTTAACAATAAACATAAAAACATCCCCCCACAATGGTTCCCACTGTGAGGGAAGGCACAAAGTCCAGTCCCCATCCCCTTGTCCACCCATAGTCGGGCCTATTAAGGCCTCTGCAGTCGGCGCTAGGGCGGCCCGACGTTTCAGGTCCTCTCGCCGGGTGATGGTGCTCCGGCGTCGGGAGAACCCTCTCAGCGGCTTGGGACACCTGGAACGGCCGCTTCCTTACTGGAGACCGCGGCTTCCGAAGCCGGCAGGCCGCTCTAGGTGGAGCTCCACCACTGGTGATCTCAGCGAGAGATCCCAGGCTCCCGATGTTAAAGTTCAGCGCCGCCGCCCGCGGCTGGCCGCTCCACAGTCCCGCAGCTCCGCGATGCGAACACCATTTATTCCAACAGTAGATTCAGTTCAATGCAAGAGCCTGTTTTGGTGCTGGCACCATCTTAATAGTTGTCTTTAATAATATAAAGTTGGTTATTAATCACCACAGCATTTCTTTCATGCAATGCTCTTGAAAAAAATGAGGAATTGCAAATAGGGCGACAAAGCAAGAATCAAATCAAAAAAGGCATTTACAGTAGAGCCTAAAAGGAAAATCTGCGTCCACATTGATAAGATAATTAAATTACCATTATATTTTATATATTCTTAAAATTTACGAATCCATCTTCGCTTCATCGTATATGTATAATGACATTAACTCCATAGTTATACATTAATTGTGATATATTAATGTTGTTACTGTGTTCTGAAACTCATTTGCAAGACAAATATAATTGAAAGTATAAAAAATGAGAGAAAAAACTACTTACATTTTAGAACTTTTTTTAAGACCTCAGTACCCCCAATGAAGTATTTTGATCTACGGTCATTGTATAAAACTGGACTATATATTATCATAGCCAACAGAAAGTGTTCCTGCTTGTTTTAAAATTATCTCAGTTAATTTTGGGACATCTATTCTCTTGTATCTTGTATCTTACTCATTATAAATCAATATCCTTATAATATTTCATTCTTCCACAGCACAGGAAATTCTTCTGAAGCTCTTGAATACCTGAAAACATTTTTGGGCCTGGCAGAGAAAAGCGGTGATAAATTGAGTTTGATCGATGCTTGCAGATTCCTTGGAATTATGTATAATAATCTAGTAGGTATCAGTTTGTATATATATTGATGGAAATTGGATCTCATCTAGAGTTGAATACTGGTAACAAGACCCGATTTAATGAGCATCACACCATTCATGGATACCTGAAAATCACCTGTCCCCATATAAAGCCATGTTAAGGGTCCACAGTGGCTGCCTAAAACAAGAATTGGGTCTCTTAAATGTATAAATTAAGGATTTACTAAGCCGGATCATGCTCGTCTCAATATTCACCCGGAGAGTTGTGAATCTGTGGAATTCTCTGCCACGGAAGGCAGTGGAGGCCAATTCACTGAATGTTTTCAGGAGAGAGTTAGATTTAGCTCTTAGGGCTAAAGGAATCAAGGGATATGGGGATAAAGTAGGAACGGGGTACTGATTTTAGATGATCAGCCATGATCATATTGAATGACGATGCTGGCTCAAAGGGCCGAACGGCCTACTCATGCACCTATTTTTCTATGTTCTATGCTGCCTGCCCCGCTGAGTTACTCCAGCTTTTTGTGTCTATCTTTGGTTTAAACCAGCATCTGCAGTTCCTTCCTCCACTAGTTTTGCCTTCTTTGTTTCAGGTTCCCTAAAAAAAACTAAGATTCAGGATTCTTCACAATCATTGTGCCTTAAGTAATAATGGCCACCATGGGTAATGTCAAGCAGCCCTGGGCCTGGATGAGTGTCCATCAACAGACTAAACCTTTTTTCAGAATGACACAGGATAGTCAGAATCGTCTGGTTATTTAACACCATCAATCGTATATGTGGAATGGGGGAGAAATTATACCCTCATCCTGCAATAAGAGGAAATGTTTCCCTCCCATGAGCTTATGTCATCTCTCAGGATGATCCCCCGAGATGGTACCTCGCACTCTTATTGCTCTACTTGCAAATAGAGTGTAGAATTGATATAATGTTATCAAAGTACCTTTCAGCAGTGTGAACTATATAGTAACCATATAATAATAAGATTAAACGAGCTTACCAGTTTGAAGTTTGATCTTTATTTTATGAGGAGTTACGATGAGCGATTACGTGAAGAAGGCCGTCAACCCGCATGCGCGTCAATCTTCAAAGCAGCGGTGTGAAATCACAGATAACAGTAATTCAAGTAACATAGTAAGATTAAAGAAGACTAGAACTACCAGATGACCTTTATAATATGAGGGTGGCAGCAGTGGGCACGTAATCGCTCATCGTAACTCCTCATAAAATAAAAATCAAACTTCAAACTGGTAAGTTCTCATTTAATCTTACTATTTTACTTCGGAGTCACGTGAGTGATTCCGTGAAGACTTTGAAGCTCTGTGATTTCATGCCGTGGAAAAAACGAGTCCACACAAGCACGACTGCATCAGTTGACCACAGATAAGGGAAAACATTCATAATGCATACAGACATGACATAGACTAAAAACATGCTGATGCTGATAAATGAACAAATAATAATAATAGTAACCCCTCTCATCCCGGGGAAACTATAAAATTGAACCTAAAAAAATAAAAAAAATTAAAAAATTGGCAATGGTCTGGCAATGGGTTAAAAATAAAATGTTTGGAAACTCGATCATTAGACCATCCTGCAGTCGGCAGGATGTGGTCCAGAGGACCGTACATAACCCTTGCTGCTGATGAAGTAGCAGCCCTGGTGGAGTGAGATTAGAAAATTAGTATCTACTCCTGTATAAGCCAAAACCTCGTTTGAACCACCTGGAGATGATCTGAACTGATACCTTCTTATGAGGTTATTAGAAACTAATAAACATAGCTAGTATGAGAGCCTCTAAGGCTCTAGGTGACCCTGACATAATGTTGTAAACGTGTGACCACACATAACCGAAGGTGCATGGAGTATGTCATGAGAACTAGCTTGAGACCTGACACCCCTGGGCTGCCCTGCCTAACTAAATCGTAAACATGAAATATAATATTATTAGCAGGTATAACCATCCTGTCCAGTCCCAATTTATACAATGACTGGACCCGTTGCGCTGAGAACAGCACCAATGGGATACCTTATGAGCCCCGAGCCAAAGATAGGGATATAGCTGGAGCCCCCTGGCGAAGTAGTGGCAACACAATGTCAATATCCCATACTCCGTGTACTTGGGTCTGGGAGAACATGTGCAAAGATATCCTTAATAAACTAGAATCAGAGGGTGAGACCCGACAGAGCTGGGTCCCGCTCGCTGCAGCAAATATGATGAGAACGCATGTTGAGCACAGTTAATGGGACTATAACTTAATTTATTGTCAAAGGCCCATAGAAAATGAACTCTAAGACGTCGGTGTCCGTGCCGTATTATATGTAACATAGCATTTAAATAGAACGCTTCCCATCTGAAGAGGAAATGTACTGCTTTTTTGGTGCTATCCCTGCACTCTGCAGTGAGCACATACATGGATTGGTCTGACAACCCAAGCCGCAGGAGCTGTCTTCTCAAATTCTGTAAGGCAATGAATTGATTAATCATACAGAGGCTGGTTCCCCTAGTCCCATGCTGAACCAGCAAGTTTTATGTTTAGAAACCCCATATAAGGTTCTACTATAATTCCCAACATTTGCAGGAAACCATGGCTACATAGGCCAGTCAGACAGTACGAAAAACCCTAAAGCAGGATCTTGCTGAATCATTGCAAGACCCGACTGATGAGGCAAAATGGAGCAACGACACAAAAGAACATTTCTCCCTCATGTAGCGAGAATGTATCTCTTGCCACTGTGATGCCACGTGTCTTTACAACCTGGTGAATGAACCTGGATGCAAACATATCGATATTTGTTGAGCCATAATGTCATAAAATACTTAGTGATCCAACATCCATTCTGTGTTGTCATTGATTTACGTGATGATACACCAGTGCCAAATAAAGTTGGGTAAATTATGACAGGATACTTTGACTTGATTGAACCCATGTGACCAACATAAGCCACCATCACAGTGTATCAACCTGGAATTGAGCATGCAGATCATGCATATCCGCACAACAAACCTTTTAACCCATAGTATGCACCTAGTGTCTATAGGTAGTTGATACCAATAACTGAAGAATTCGTAATTCATGCAAATCCCATCCCTCCATAACTAGAGATGGCATTCGTAATTTCCCATCTTTGAGCACTAGCATCAGTCTGAAATACAACTGAAGATTTATTGACCAAAACTACTGGAGCAATGCTGAATATTGTTCATCCACCATTGTGACCCTGGTGGCTTCAACTGGTAATAGCATAGGTCTGTAACAAATGACCTAACTGGCACTTGAGAGATTATTACTTTGCACTTTGTAAGTTCTGATAATGCAAAGGCCTAATTGCACAGCTGAAACACAGCTGTTATATTGCCAATTACACTTGATGAATAGAAGACGGCTTGATTACAAGGTTGTTACAGGCTTCTATTGATTCCAATCTCTTGCCCCAGAGCGGAGTCACAGATAAATAATAGTTAAAGGTACAACCGAAAACAATAGCTGTAGTTGGTATTAACTTAAATTTAACTGGATGGATGAGGAACCTCAATCTGTCAAATATAGTTGCGGCTGAAAACAGTTGATTTTAGCAAAACACAGCGTTTAGAATCTCATCCAGTGAAGCCATAACAAGTGTTTTCGAGCAGTCCCAGCACCGGTTTAGTAAATTGGTAGATGAGCTGGGAGCTGAAATTAGCCCATTTACAACACATTAACTGTTATCATGCCCCATCCAGATAAATTCCAAATGACTACTGGGATCCCTGTGAATGGGACCTGAAATAGTATGCATCTTTGAAATCAATGCATGCCATAAAGACCTTAAAGAAACCAATTTGTTAGACAGTAACGAAGTACCATATACTGAAAATCTATGTTGCAAATGCGAGTTAAATCAACTATGAACCGACATCCTCCATCTTTTACAATGAAACAGGCCACGCCTGCCATAATTCCGTGCCTGCCTTGAATCACAACTCTGGCCAGATTCCCGAGCCTGTCTCGAAAGGTGATCCTGACCATAATACTGAGGCTGCCTTGAAAGACAACTCTGGCCATAATTCCGAGCTTGTTCCGTAAGGTAATGCTGGCCATAACACTGAGCCTGCCTCGAAAGACAACTCTGGCCATAATTCCGAGCTTGTTCCGTAAGGCAATCCTGGCCATAACACTGAGCCTGCCTCGAAAGACAACTCTGGCCCCAAATCCAAGCCAAGCTTGGTACCCTTGTACTGTGCAATAACAACCCAATCTCATACTATCATTATCATTTGTACAAACACAATTGTAAATATTACCAACTTGTAAATGGTCCACTTACCCCATGTTTCGGAAGAACCAGACCCACCTACCTCCATGTTTACCGGTGGTCTATGGTATGCCCAACGGCCCCTGATGTGGGTTCTATTCCCGTCCTTGATTGGAGAATAGGAATGGTAGTGTATGTGGATTCCATTTCCTGAGACCGGCTTGGACTTTGGCCTCTGCGCAGCTTTCAAGCTGCCACCAGCTTCAGTGAACTGCTTACTGCCGATGAGGCGTGGGGTGTGTTGTCGCCGATACGATGAGGCTTTGTTCGTTGTTGGTACCTTGATCAGCCCGACAGCTTTAGTTTCCTCATCCAGGTATATCTGTTGGATAAGTCTTACCTGAAGAGAAGATTCGGCAGCTGGTTTCATGTCCTCCAATGTCACCCCTGATAGCGCTGTTCACTGCCGGCACTAGTAGCGTGAGGGGAAACTCTGGCCCCTTCCGGGTTTTCTACCCACGGCAGTAACCCTTTCATTTGCGAGTATTTCCTTAGAGCCATATGCATGTGCTCCAGTATGTTCCACGGACATACTTTGAATTTGAAGTCAGTTACACACTGACCACTCGCACTCCCCTCCACAGAGAGGGAGATTCGTAGGCAGCCCTGAGAACAGGTGCTGCCGCAGGCCTCTGAGGATACCTGCATCTGACTCAGTATAAAACTGGCCTCTTCCGCTCCCCTCCTCAGAGACGGAGACATCAAGCAGCCCTGACACAGGTGCCGCTGCCGCGGGTTCTCCATAATACCCGGGCTCAGATAGCTCCCTTCTTCGGAGCATATCTCTTTGGAGCAACCTCTCCAATAGGTGCTCCAGATGGGTCAGTCTTCCAAATACACTGCCCATAGAAGGAGGAAAGTCCTCCTGGCCCGACTCATCCGAGTCCAGGGCCCTGACAGACTTTTTAATGGCTTTTCTCCCCTGCAGGGTAGCCAAGGTGCTCACTGCCAGCACCAAGTCTGTAGCCGCTGGCTCTACCGCCAGTGACTCGAAAAAGGCGAATTTTGACCGCCGCCCGCTACCCGCACTTCCTCGGTATCCGTAGCGGGTTCTGCACGGTCCGTGGCCGGGCTTCCCCGAGGTCGTGACCGGGATTCCCTGCCGTCCGTGACTGGGCTCCCCGCGGTCCTAAAGGTTCCCCCGCGGCCCGTCCGGACTTCGCCCCGAATTTTTGCAGGAAACACTCTGTAAATAGAGACACCTGCAAAAGTAAGCATAACTTGAAAATAAGATTAAAACTTTCCTTTAGGATTAAACTTACCACTGGCAGGAGCAGCGCCACTGCCAGTCAGCGTTGCGCAATGCGCCAGACATAATGACGCGCATGCGGGTTGACGGCCTTCTTTACGGAATCACTCACGTGACTCCGAAGTAAAACTTGTCTACCTATCATTGTAGTCTCTATTAGTAGTGCTGGGAGGAGCTGGCAACACTTCCTGCTGGTCAGAATGGTCTCCTTATACTGTATAAGATTTTGTTATTGGAATTGAAACCTACATGATCCATGATATTGTGTGCAATGTTGTCCAGCATGTTATTTAAGACAAGAAGCATTTCCTGACTCTCTTTAGTCTGCAGTGACATGAGCATCTAATTCCGGCACTTCAATACCAATGTCTGAGCTCCTCAGCTGACCCCTGTGGCATCCAGTTCCCTTGACCAAGCTCCAGGGCAGAGAATCATCACATGCAGAGGCTTCCTCTAATCTAAGTAAGGACATTATTCTGCTATGATCCTGCATGAAACTGGCACGTTGACTGTACAATAGCATTTTTGTGCACACTTGCAGGATCATAAGAATTTCCATTCCAATATGCCATAAGGTAAATTGCAACCTAGGATGAAGGAATTATGTCGAAACATGGAAACAGACAAGATTTGCATTGGAAATATCTAGATGTGAATAACTATTAATTTTGAGTTGTTAAAGACCAGTGAGGGTATCAGAAAAGTAATAGATGTATTAATTATTACAGAATATGCATTGGAAAAAGAATGGGTGAATTACAGAATATTGTGATCGCATCTTTCCAATACATTCTAAAATAATCTTTGAAAATCACCTAGTTATGTTCATTTTATTCCAGCTTTTAAGAAAAAATATTCACAGGTCATAAAATAATAACTTTCTGTTAAGAGTGGTTACCAGATTTTGGCTCTTAATGCTTTTTATTTATCTTTCTGGATGCTGACTGACCTGCTTTCCATTTATATCATTTAGAATAATCACTTAAGAATTGCGGTATTCATTTTTCTCTTTGTTATGATATCATTCATTTGATATTTTCTTTGAGCTCTCTTTTGCATTCCCATTAAATTACCAGAATTAGACATAGAAATGTAGCAAATATATATTCTTACACCATTCATGAAAATTGTGCTGAAGTAAAATATTTACATATGCATTTGAAGTCATTTTCTTAAGATTAGCAATGGTAAAAATAGATTATGAAATAAATAAAACGCTGTTTTCTGTGAACTATCTGCCAATGTAAAATAGAATTTTTAGAGATTATTCCTGGGACAATCATTGTCATTATTTCATTGAATGAATATGTGGACAGTAACAGTTTTTATGAGTTCACTACAAGTGCTGCTTCCTACTGGAAGTTCCCAATTGCAGAATTACTGCAGTAAAATGCCAGTAAATCATTGAGGAACATAATATTACAGGCAGAGTTAGTTGCTTCTACTGCCAGCTGGAAGCATTAAAAGAAAACTGAGGAATGTTATAAGGTGAGAGTTTACAAATTGTAATCAAAATAGTTTTAGGAAACTAAAACTGTTCTGATCTCATCGTTGCTTAGTAGACAAGTTGATTGGCAACAACAATGAATGGATGTCAGTTGAGTGTTTCACTGAAACAATGTCACTGTGTTTAAGGCTGAAGAGCCACCTTTCACTTAAATGCTCTATTTCACAAGTAGGACCTAATTTGCAAACATAACTAGAAAGGCATATGAGTTACAATTTTTTGACAATAGCAGTGACATTGACAATTACCTTGTCAAAAGCACTTCCCATCTCCTTTGAGCATACTTTGAGATATTACTTATGCAATATTACATGTATAATACCATACAAAAATGTATGTGTGCCATGATTATCTGTATTCTTTTCATCCTCAGCTTTCCTTCTCAAAGAGGATTTGTTTGAATTATTTGAAAATAGGTGCAAAAATGTATTATTTAAATGTAATGTTAAAAAGTGTGAAGTTGTTTAGAAAAATCATTGATTATAAATTGTTTTGAGTTAATTGTGATGTGATCATTGCATAATACATTCTGACCAATTCATATTTAAAGAAGACTACAAAATGTATCAAAACCCCACAATAGTACTTGAGACTTTTTTTCAATATTTTGTTAGATAGATTTGTGGATTAGAGCAAATTTACACATGAGCAAAAGGAAACATATGGCTTAATACAGTGGGGAATGTTCTTAATTCTTAGTATTCTTTGCTAACATAATGAGAAGAGATGTGAAAAGATCATCATACTTCTCAGATTAGGTTCAATGCTATGCTTTGCACCTGCTCACGTTTCACTGTTGACTTAATATATGCCTTCATGCACAGCCTAGAATTTCAAATTGCAGCAATATTTTTTCACTTTAATGTATTTTAACAAGAGGTGAATTCCCAACACAGAAAGATTACTGATCTGTTTTTGTTGCTCAAGCAATGAGACACGGATTTTGTCATAACCTTTGTGATACCCAAGGGCATGTGTATTAAGAAGTAACCGCTGACTGCTCTGTTTTTATTCCATAATGCAAAAAATAGTGAGATAAGTGGCATTTTCTAACCCCAAATCATCTTTGCCTCACTGACCTTATTTGTCTGTAACATTTCATGACAGGGTCAGTATGATGTAGCCTGCGAGTATATTTGGCGAGGATATGAGATTGCAATGACCTTGGGTGATCTCCATTTGGTAGAGATAATGCAAGTTCACCACGGAATCTACAAGGCTCACATGATGATGACCTCATATTGTCACCACGTTGAGGCTGCTGGACATGTGCATCTTGAGCGCTTGGTGACCTGGAAGGATAGTAGATTAGACTGGTTCAATGTCTCCAAAGCAGAAGGTAAGGTGTTGATACAGAGCGTGTTAATGGATCTGCATTGTTAATGGATGAGTCATGATGTATTCACCTTAATTGTTTTTCACATCAATCATTGTTTTATTTCCTTACTTAATTTGATTTTGAGATTACATTCTTTCTATTGGGAAACATGGCTAGATGTTTGAAAATGTAAAGCAGCTAATAGGCCATCCAGTGTGACTGATTACATGATTAATATGTTCATTGATATTAGCAGTTAGAACCTGTTTGCTTGAAAATGTCAAAGATAGACACAAAATGCTGGAGTAACTTAGCGGGACAAGCAGCATCTCTGGAGAGAAGAAATAGGTGACGTTTCAGGTCAAGCTCCTTTTTCAGACTGAGCAGAACAGTCGGTGGGTCAGTCTGAAGAAGGGTCTCGACACAAAACGTTACCCATTCCTTCTCTCCCGAGATACTGCCTGTCACGTTGAGTTACACCAGCATTTTTGTTCTATCTTCGATTTAAACCAGCATCGGCAGTTCCTTCCTACACATTTTGCTTGAAAATGTCTTTCTGCCATCACAGTAAAAGGCTGGATAAAATGAGGATTAGTCTCTCCTAATCATCTGGAGGGTGAGCAATCTTGTTCATCACCCATGCACGTTCCACACATATTTCCGCAGCTGCAGTGCCATAACCTTTCTACAAGCAGAGTGATCTATGAGTAGCAAGCATGCCTCAGGTGGCATATCAACTGTTTTTAAAGTGCTTCTGATATTTTTAAATATTTAAACAATTGACAGCACTAAAAAATTTTTTTTAACTAAGTTTACGTAAAATATATCTTTATGTGTCTCAAAATAAATATTTTGAAATTAAGAAAGATAAAGAAATAAATCACAAATCTACATTAATCTTTACAATCAAGGATGACGATCCCATTCAAATGAATGGGGTTACACTACATACACTAGCTATTCCTGATATAAAGCTCAGTCAGAAGCACATTCAGACGTTGAAGCTCAAAGATTTGTTCCAGAACTGGACTCAAATTCTGATTCCAGCAGTGGAGCAAGTGATCAGATGCACCAGTATGTGACCTTTAATTTATCCCTGACCTCTAAATTGCAATGCGTAAGCACATTTATCGGAATAGTATAGTACAGAGTAGCACTGACTCACACACTGCTGCGAGATGGTAGTTCTTTATTGAACAGAATCGTCAGCTGAAGAACAGCACAAGTTGGTCCTTTGAGGTCTGTTTTGGTCAGTGTAAACAAATGGAATAATCAAGAAACAAACAAGATGATTATGTGCACCTCGTTCTTTATTAACTTAAGGATAATGTTTTATTTTTTTGTACGATTAACTATTATGAAAGGCATTTGACAACATTGGATGCAAGGTGAGAGTAAATTACATTTCCCTTGATTCCTTGTGCATTGTATTGCTCTTGGTTTATTGTTGCCATACATACTGAGATACAGTGTAAAGCTTTGTTTGCATGCTAACCAATCAATTCATACTATACATTAATACAATCATGCTCTATACATGTACAACAGGTAGCGCAAAAATAAAATATACCAGAATACAGAATATAGTGTCACATTGTTATAGTGTTGCAGCTGCAAAGAAGGTGCAGATTAACAAATTCCAAGGGCCGCAATTAGGTAGGACTAGACTAAGTGGGACCCGTTGGGTCCCTGTCACACGGGAGGCCTGTTCCCGAACGCAATATTCCACCAATCACCTGTTCCCCCAATGCAACCCGTTCCCCCAGCGCAATATTCCACCACTCACCCATAGCCCCCAACTGCACAGGTGCGGCTCATTTCCCCTCATACCCCAGCACTCCGTCCCCCTCCTCTTCATCCTCCCTCTTCGTTCCCCTCTCCTCCTCCCCTCCCCAATCCCTCCCTCACCTCTCCCTCCCTCTCCTTTCCCCTACCCTCAGTCACTCCCTCCCTCCCCCCACAACTCCTCTCCCCTCCCTACTCCCCTCCTCTTCCCAAGATCTCGAGCTTGCCGCTCCTTTCCCTCCTTGCGTGCCGAAGCAGCGGCTGTGGGGCTGTGGCTGCGGGGCTGCGGCAGCTGTGGCTGCAGGGAAGCGGAGCCGCGAGGAAGCCAGACCGCGGTGAAGCCGGGCCATGGGGAAGCCAGGGAAGCCACGCTGCGGGGAAGCCGGGGAATCCAGGCAACGGGGAAGCCAGGGAAGCCAGGGTCTAGATTGAGAGCAATCTGCGCATGTGCGGTTTTTACGATTTTTAAACGTTAATAACTTTTACAATATACCATCGATCAGAACGAAACTTGTTACACTCGCAGCACAGGAGAACGGTGAGTTAACTGGTGAAAGATTGTAGCGCTATCAAGTTCCGTCTTTGCGCAAATAGGAAAACCCTGCAAACCGGAAGAGCACAAGATCAGAGTTTTAGTTATGTATAGATAAATAGATTGATAGATAGATGGGAGGTCAGGATTTAGGGGAAGACTATTGTCTGAATTCAGAAAGGAATAAGGTGCCCCTGAATCTGGTGGTATTGCTTTGGTGACAATGTAGAAGGGGTTAATCCTCTATTTGTTTTAATGTGCTACTTTATAAATATATATTCTTTAATATCTACAATTTATTTATTTCACTTACATTTTAAGAATGATGGTTAAGTATGATTTTACAATGTAAATATTTACTTTAAATCATTGATGTGATGAGACTTGTGCAGAGAATCATTAAGACCTGAATGCTTTTTCTAAAGAAATTTCAGGTGGTGCCATTTCAAAATGCTCTTGTTCTTAATGGTAATGGTTGAGACTTTGTTCTGTTCATGGTAGGTAATATAGCCACAGATTGTGATGTCAAGATTCATGAGTATAGTTTCCTTGGTGTCATACAGTACTCCATCACAATCCTACTTAGTGTCTTCCGGAAAGGCTTTGTGGCATTAGTTTTTGCCCTCTCCCCTCAAAAAAACGTCGACGGTGAAGGACATTTGCAATGTAAATGCCATTGCCTATCAAGGAGCATTTATTAGCCTCTCATTGGAAATGCTCGTTATTAAAGTTCAATACAAGTATTTTAAGTCATTTTACATTGATTTAACACTATTCCGTAAATGGTGCAAATAAACAGTATGTTTTATTATTAGAAGGTATTGAATATTCAGTTCACTGGATACCATTATATTGACAGAATCTCAAACATGCACCAAATTTAAAAAAAAAACTAATTGTCACAACCAGCTCGCTGAATTTTGAACTGACACTGATTTCTTTACACTCAGATACTATACGATAGTCCACAATTCTTTTGACCATGAACATTTGAACATTATATTAAGCAGTAACATTTATAGCGATCGTGGACTATTTATGTTATAGAAGCTGTATTATTCTTTGGCTGCTGGAGCATTTCCACATTTGGTGATTTATCATATTTGCTCATTTGCAGCATTTCACACTTGTGAAGGGGCCATGATTTGTTTATTCCACATTCTTCTGTGAGGGGGGGAGGGGAAGAACAATGGAGGACTCGGCTTGGGGGTCCACCGTGACGGGGGAGGGAAAGATCAACGGAGAACCTGTCGTGGGGGGACCGCCATGTGGGGGGTGGGGGTGAACAATGGACAATGGGGGGGATGGGATAAAAGACAATGGGGACCCGGCATGGGGGAACTGTTGGGGAGGGGTGTCTGGGGACAAAAGGAGGAGCCGGCGTGCTTTGTAACTTTGTCAGCGCCGTAGGTGGCTGCTATTTATATACATTGGTACACAAAAATGCTGGAGAAACTCAGCGGGTGCAGCAGCATCTATGGAGCGAAGGAGATAGGCAACGTTTCGGGCCGAAACCCTTCTTCAGACATTTTTTTGTGTATGCAAGCAAAGAATTTCACTGTGCCTTGTCACGTGTGGCAATAAAGTATTCCTTCCTTCCTCTTCCTCTGCACAAGCTACAATTACCCATCATAGCAAATTAATGTCCGAAGAAGGGTCTCGACCCAAAAATTACCCATTCCTTCTCTCCAGAGATGCTGCCTGTCCCCGCTGAGTTACTCCAGCATTTTGTGTCCACCTTTGATTTAATACCAGCATGTGCAGTTCTTTCTTACACATAGCAAATGAATGGTTAATTTCTGAACCATAAAGCTTGTGAAATGTCGCGTGATTCTGCACTAGAAACCACACTACTAGAAAGTAAAGCAGGGGACACATTGCTATTATTCTCAAGCAATGCTTCCACTAACATAAATACTTTGGAAGAACTTTGCAGTACGTAGCTGGGTAGATTAACAAGATTTGCAAATGAGAAATCCTGAATATTTTTAGGGAACATCCTTTCTGTCACCTATCAGGGGAGGAGTAAGGAGAAGTGCAGGGAAAATGAAAAGGAGGAAGTAAAACAGGAAGAGAAAGGAAAGACCGTGGGAATACAGTTCCTCTCCTCCTGAAATCTATATGGTTAAGTAATTTATGTGCAAAACTAATAATAACCCCTATTGCCCATTCATCTTAAGTCCAAAAGTCATTACTAATGTCAGTTACAACTTGTATTTTCCAGCAAAACCAGCCAGTAAAGCATTGAGGGTTGGTGTCCAGTGCCATGATAAGAACAAACTGAGTTTTCTTGCAGCAGCCTTAACTTATATGGTCACAGCCTGAGTTTGGATGGTGGCAATTCAAAAATTGTATAGAACAAGCTGCAGTAGGCCAGCACTCGCATCTTTAGCATAATTTATGTTGCAGTGGAAGCTAAGTTTTTATCCATTGGGTGACACATCATGCTAAGTTCCACAAGTATGTGAACAGCGATGTCTACCCACTCCCTTATTCCATATTGATAAGGTAAGTTCAAGATTCAGTGCAAGATCTGGGCCAACTTCCTGGGTATTCTTATTTGGCCATTGACATTCTGATCTGAGTTGCCTTCATGAGACAAATGTTAGATTTATGTGCTGGTAGAGGGAAGAAGAGGGAGTGTCTGGAGTGAGACTCGTCCTTGATTATGCTGGTGGCCTTGCCGAGTCAGTGTGAAGTGCAGATGGAGTCAATGAAAGGGAAATTAGTTTGCGTGATGATCTGGTCTGCATCCACAATTCTCTGCAATTTCTTGCGGCCTTGGATGGAGCTCCCAACAAGTTGTGATGCATCCCGATAAAATGTTGGTGAGAGTTGTTGGGGACATGCCAAACTTCCTAAGCCTTCTAAGGAAGTAGATGTGTTAGTGTGCGTTCTTGGCCATTGCTTCGATATAGCTAGTCCAGGACAAGTTGCTGGTGATATTTACTCTTAGGACCTTGAAACTTTCAACCAGCTACACTTACTGTAAGTTCCATCAATATATACCGGGGTATGTGTACCGCTTCGCTTCCTGACGTCGATCACTATTTCCTTGGTCTTACTTACATTGAAAGAAAGGTTGTTGTCTTGACACCAGGTTATGAAGTTCTTAATATTTTGTGCTGCATGAGTCTATGACTATTATTTAAATGGTGAATACATAGATACTATCAATACAATCTATAGGAGGATTAGTGCTTCATGGGATTTCCATTTATATTTAAGGCGAGGATTATATTCAACGTTAATTGCTGCAAGATTCAGTGTTAATTGCTGCAAGATTTTAACATTTAACATGGGGCCGTTGGTTATTTTAAAAGAACAAATCACTTTCTACATTTTAATAAAGCACCTTTAACAAGCAGTGCCTTTACAAGGTTATATTTTGTTTAATGTCAGCGTCCATTTCAGCTAGGCAAACAATTGTCAATGTACACAGAGGGTTAAAATTAGGCTGTTTTTTTGGAACATTCAGATTGGCGGCTGCCAGGGAGACACTAAATTATCTTGGCTAATGACATGTAGGTACTGAATCTTCAGACCTCTCAGGTGGCTCCAGCCAACCAGATCCTTCAGTATGATGAAAAGGTTGAGATAAAATAAACTGACAGTTGCTAGTCAGTGCAGGCAGCAGACTGCACCCAGGCAGCTGAGACCCCAGGAGTCCTATTTTACAAAGGCTTTCACTGCTATAAGCACAAACTCTGGAACAGGCCAGATTGGCAGCTGGTGGTCGGTAGGGGGGAGGGGTGGGGGTTAAGGGAGGGAAACTGGATTACCCGGGAATTGTTGGTTAATTAGAAGCCATTCCCACCTACTTAAAACTAGGCCATTAAGCAAAAATCCAATTCTCATTCTGCTATCACCACAGCACATGACATAATACTCCAATCAATAGCCTCCCACTGACTGCCTCAGCATCTACAAATGAATACACTGCAGTTCAAGTATGCAATGATTGAGTTGGTACAGCAAAAGTGCAAATTACTCAACAAAAAAAATCTTTCAACATAAACATAATACTTTGTACTGTGGAGATGAAATAAAGAACTCAGTTCCTTGGTATTGACAGCTATCAGAATGAAGATACACTCCAGAAATGAGAGATCAATAACTGTTGCATTTTATCTTGAAATTCCTCAGCATTACAACTGAGAATTTATGGTTCTTCTATTTCAAGTCATCTTTAATTTAAGTAAAAGGTACAGTTGGGAACCTGAATTTTAAAAACCAGCCCCATATCTATCATGAAGGGGAGGGGTGCAGTGGACATTACAACGCTTTAAAAGCAATGCCACAAGCATGTGTGCCACTAATTGACTTGAGAATGACTTTCAGTCTCAGGTGTCAAATGCAATAATTCTACTTTGGACTCTATTCCAAAATATAGATTTTTAGATAATTGCAAACACAGACCAACCATTCTATATTTTTCTAGTGCAGTGCTGGAGATTGGAAGATCAACTAGAATTGAGTTTTGTTATTTCTGCTCTATTTTTATGCTAAGAACATGTGATTATAAAACAGGTTTTCTGTATTATTTCAAATACTTGAAGGACAAGCAATTTTCTTATTTGGAAATCGTGTGTTCAAAGCAAAATTATGCATTAAAAAGACTGAACTGAAATTGAATTATATTGGGAGTGAATTTCCTTATCTTAACCATTAAAAACCGATGGAGCACACCCTGTAGGTCAGCACTGTAGTGCAGCAGCAGACTTGCTGCTTTACAGACAGTGACTCAGGTTCAATCCTGACTACGGGTGCTGTCTGTATGGAGTTTGTACGTTCTCCCTGTGAACGTGTAGGTTTTCTCCGGGTGCTCCAGTTTCCACCCACATTCCAAAGACATGCGAGTTTTTAAGTTAATTGGCCTCTGTAAATTGCCCCTAGTGTATAGGATAGACCTATTATACGAGTGATTATGGTCAGTGTGGACTTGGAGGGCCAAAGGGCCTGTTTCCGCTCTGTATTTCTAAACTAAACTAAAAACTGAACTGTACTTTTTTGGGGGGTTTCCTTTCCCAACGATAGAACACATTCCAGGGATAAAAGACAACCAGGAGGATTTAATTTTTGTAGAAACAAGGAACTGCAGATGCTGGTTAATACACAAAGGGACACAAAAGTGCTGGAACAACTCAACAGGTCAGGCAGCATCTCTGGAGAACATGGATAGACGACGTTTCAGGATGAGACCCTTCATCAAACAATCCATGTCCATGTTCTCCAGAGATGCTGCCTGACCTGACTTACTCCAGCACTTTATATCCTTTTGAGGATTTACTTTTTATTTTAAGAATGTTGCATTTGACTTTCAATTATGCAGAGTTAGTGGTGACCAATCCTAGTTCTCTCTTATTGTCTAGTCAATCCCCAAAATTATATATATCAATAACCTAGACATAAATGTCGATGAGTTGTTAAGTAAGTTTGCTGACGACACCAAAATTGGAAGAGTTGCAGAAGGTGAGGAATGCTGTCAGAAGATACAGCGGGATATACAGTAGATCAGCTGCACAAATGGGCAGAGAAAAGGCAGAGGGAGTTTAACCCGAGCAAGTGTGAGGTGTTGCACTTTGGGAGGTTGAATGTAAGGAGAGATTATTCAGTTAATGGCAAGACCCCCAACAGCATTGATGTGCAGAGGGATTTGGTGTCCAAGTTCATAGTTCATTGAGGGTTGCAGCACAAATAGATAGGGTGTTAAAGAAGCCGTATGGCTCAAAATGTGGATTGCAAGTATGTTGGATACCGCACATCTTGAGGAAATGCGATTCCTCCTAATAGATAAATTTGACCAATTCATAACGAGTTGGTCTCCATTTGTCGTCTTTTTGGAAACGTATGGTGCAAAACAGGTGTAAAAGCTAATCCGTGACTGCGGATGGTCAAGATTATAAATGATCTCCTTCTATTTTCTTTTCTTCTCATCTTTTCTTTTATTCTCTCTCTTCTATTTTCTATGTCTCAACTTTCTTATTCCATTCTTTATTTTTCTTTTTCACACACTATATATCTCACATTTTTCTATTTTTCATTATCTAACTTTTTTCTTTTTCTTCTTTATTTCAAAAAATTTAAAAAATAAGAAGCTGTACATGAAAGGTATTATGAAAATATGATTGTATACAATTGTACTTACTTCTAATAAAATTAAAATAAAAAAATAAATAAATAAAAAAATAAAATAAAGAAGCCGTATGGTATGCTTGTTGTCATTGTTAGGGGCACTGAATAAAAGGATCAAGAAATCACGCGGCGCTATCGGACCGACTGCATTTAGAGTATTGTGTGCAGTTCTAGACAAGATGATAAAGCCTATTACTCTGCTTCAGTTCAAGAGATAGTGACTTTCATCACTAATATCGGTGCTTTATTAAAACATGAATTGAAGCTGAAGAAATACCACTTTGGGATCTGTTAGCAAATGGTTTTAGCACCGAATGTGATTCAAGCACCATGATATGTTGGCACCATGATTTATTTTACTCAGGCAGTTAGATGCCTGGTTGAATACTGGAGACCATTCAGTAAACTTCGGCTCGATGACACAGCTTCTGAATTGATATCTTTCAGGTTTAACAACAATCAGTTCAGAATAAAAAAATGTGCCTTTATTTTGCCAACTGAAGTTTGTGACAGGGAAGCCAACACTCCGATAAAATCAGTTGAAGCCCTTGAAACTGAAGCAACTCATGTTTACCAAGTTTATGAAATTACTTGACTCTGTGTTCCAACCTCACTTCAACAAAAAATCTGAGGATCCTTTGGTGATTTTTGGCCTGAAACTCTGAACTGCTAGACATTGAATGTATGTGAGGATCTGGAAGCATTTTTATGATATTTTTCTCTCCAACATTTGTCAAGTGGCAGGAAACAATGGGGCACTCAGAAAAGTAACTGCAATTTCAGAATGAAGATTCATTTTAAGTTAATGTGCAAGTCATTGACACACCAGGCAATGATGAATTGCAAACGAGTCCTTGTTGATTATAGCTTAATTTGTAATTGTGTGCATGGGAACATGATCAAAAAGTGCAGCAGAACCAATTCATGGGGTACATGATAACTGCTAGCAGCTACGATGTTTGTGTACTATGGATCTGGAGTGGGTAAAATGCACAGTGGCTGGAATTAACCAACATTGTTCGTTATGTGTTGGCAGTACCCATAGCTATTATATGTATATGTGGCGTATTTGTACTTTCAGTTTCATGTCATCAACGACTGCAAGGAAAGAGCATCAGTGTCTGCAGACTCATTAAATATGAATGCCATGATTTACTACGATGGATTTACTGTCTCTATCTTGTATTTTGGCACCTGCACTTAAAAACCTGTTTTTGTGTCCTTATCTAAATATACATATTATTATGTATTTATTTAAAATATCGTCTTGTAAGAATTTTTGTAGAAAAATGTGAGTACGCATGCACATGTTATTTCAGTTTAGTTGGACATGTTAAGGTTGCAAGAGATTGAAAGTTGATAAGCATATTTTGACTGGAGTTTATCAACAGTCAAAGTCAATTGATTTTAGCAAATATTAATGAAAAACAAAAGAAAATGAATATAAACCAAAAAGATCACTGAAAAATGCAAGAATTACTTATCTTTATTATTGTACCTTGAGTTAATGCCTCGGTGACTCAAAGGAAGTAGATTTTCATGTGCAAATGTTCAACATTGAATATCTGATCCCAGCATAACTGTGATAAAGTGCTTAAAGTAATACCTCCTCTTGCATTTACTGCAGTTGTTGAGCAGCAGGTTAAAGTTTAACATCGAGGTGGAAGTACAACGGGATCTGGAGGTCCTTGTTCATCATTCACTGAAGGTAAGCAATCAGGTACAGCAGGCAGTGAAGAAAACGAATGGCATGTTGGCCTTCATAACACAAGGAGTTGAGTATAGGAGCAAAGAGGTCCTTCTGCAATTGTACAGGGCCCTAGTGAGACCACACCTGGAGTATTGTGTGCAGTTTTGGTCTCCAAACTTGAGGAAGGACATTCTTGCTATGAGGGAGTGCAGCGTAGGATCACGAGGTTAATTCCCGGGATGGCGGGACTGTCATATGTTGATAGATTGGAGCGGATGGGCTTGTATACTCTGGAATTATACATCTGAAAATATTCTGGAAATTGTATACTCTGGAAATCTACATATAAGATTATTAAGGGTTTGGACAAGCTAGAGGCAGGAAACATGTTCCCAATGTTGGGGAAGTCCAGAACCAGGGGCCATAGTTTAAGAATAAGTGGTAAGCCATTTAGAACGGAGATGAGGAAAAGCTTTTTCACACAGAGAATTGTGAGTGTGTGGAATTCTCTGCCTCAGAGGGCGGTGGAGGCTGATTCTCTGGATGCTTTCAAGAGAGAGTTAGATAGAGCTCTTGGGGATGGCTGAATTAGGGGATATGAAGAGAAGGCAGGAACGGGGTACTGATTGTGGATGATCAGCCATGATCACATTGATTGGCTCGAAGGGCCGAATGGCCTACTCCTGCACCTATTGTCTATTGTCTATTTTTGTGGGTCCACTTAATGGTTTCAGTTGGTAGGTTTGTATATCATTGCTAAATTATTATTTACAGTACAACTGTGCATTAACAATTAATTAAGTGTCCATAGTCTGACGGATGTATTCACGTCTCCAGAAGGTGCTCTTTTTTTCTTATTTTCTTCATGTCTGCCGGCTTACAGACAGAGATTGAAGCACGAGGAATGTAATGCAACAGTAATCTGAGGAAGCTGAGGGTTTACTTCAGGACTGTCTAGAGTCAGTGGACTGGAACATATTTTCAGTTTAGCTTAGAGATACAGCATGGAAACAGTCCCTTCGGCCCGCCAAGTCTGCGCCAACCAATGTTCACCTGAACACTGGGGCAATTTACTGAAGCCAATTAACTTACAGACCTGCACGTCTTTGGAATGTAGGAGGAAATCGGAGCACCAGGAGAAAATCCATGCGGTCACAGGAAGAACTTACAAACTCCATACAGACAGCACACATTGTCAGGATCGAACCCAGATCTCTGGCACGATAAGGAGCAGCTCTCCTGCTGCGCCACTGTGCTGCCCTTGGATCCTGTTCAAGACCTCTTTGTCCAGCCTGAATAAGTAAAATCAGTTGTCACCAGTTTCTTCAAGGAAAGTGTTGATGACCATGTTATGACAAAGAAAATTATGGCATATCCTAACCAAAAACACTGGACAACAGCGGTATGAACACTGGCTTCTCTAACTTCAAGAAGCCCTTGATTTCCCTCTCCCTCCATCCCCTCCCCCTTCCCAGTTCTCCCACCAGTCTTACTGTCTCTGACTACATTCTATCTCTGTACCGCGCACTCCCCTGACATCATTCTGAAGAAGGGTCTTGAACCAAAACATCTCCCATTCCTTCTGTCCAGAGATGCTGCCTGTCCCGCTGAGTTACTCCAGCATTTTGTGTCTACCTTCAATTTAAATCAGCATCTGCAGCTCTTTCCTGCACAGGAAGATTCACTCTCTGCTTGTCCAGATCTGAGGCATTCAAGAAGGATGACCTTGTACTATATAAGAAGGCCAAGAATGATCTCCATTAGGCCATCTGGGATTCTAAAAGAGAATTCCAGAACAAGCTGGACGAGTTGTCCATAAATACAGGAGAGATGCCGGAAGACTGGAGGGCGGCAAATGTTGCTGCAGGGAAAATGCTGGGAACTATAGGCCCGTGAGCTTATCATCTGCAGTTGGTAAGTTACTGGAGAGTATTCTGAGGGATAGGTTATACAGGCATTTGGATGGGCAAGGGCTGATTAGGGATAGTCAGCATGTTTTTGTACTTGGGAGGTCGTGTCTCACAAATCTGATTGCTTTTTTTGAAGACATGACCAAAAAGGTTGATGAGGGCAGAGCTGTAGATGTTGTGTGCATGGACATCAGTAAGGCGTTCGACAAGGTTCCGCATCGTAGGCTGCTCTGGAAGGTTAGATCGCATGGGATCGAGGGAGAGATAGCTGTATGGATAGCAAATTGGCTCCATGGAAGGAAGCAGAGGGTGATGGTGGAAGGTTGCTTCTCAGACTGGAGGCCTGTGACTAGTGGTGTGCCTCAGGGTTCAGTGCTGGGCCCGTTACTGTTTGTCATCTACGTCAATGATTTGGAAGAGAACATACAGGGCAAGATTAGCAAGTTTGCTGATGATACAAAAGTTAGTGGTTTTGCAGATAGCGAAGATGGTTGTGAACGATTACAGCAGGATCTGGATCGATTGGCCAGGTGGGCGGAGGAATAGCTGATGGAATTTAATACAGAAAAGTGTGAGGAGTTGCATTTTGGAACGTCAAACAAGGGCAGGACCTACACAGTAAAAGGTAGACCTCCGGGTAGTGTTGCAGAGCAGAGGGATCTAGGAGGACAAGTGCGTGGTTCCTTGAAGTTCGAGTCGCAGGTAGATAAGGTGGTCAAAACGGCTTTTGGCACTTTGGCCTTCATCAGTCAGAATATTGAGTATAGAAGTTGCGAGGTCATGTTGCAGTTGTATAAGACGTTGGTGAGACAGCATTTAGAATATTGTGTTCAGTTCTGGGCACCATGTTTTAGGAAAGATATTGTCAAGCTTGAAAGGGTTCAGAAAAGATTTACAGGGATGTTGCCAGGACTAGAGGATGTGAGCTATTGGGAGATGTTGAGTAGGCTGGGTCTCTATTCCATGAAGCACAGGAGGATGAGGAGAAATCTTATAGAGGTATACAAAATCATGAGAGCAATAGATTGGGTAGATGCACAGTCTTTTACCCAGAGTAGGGGAATCGAGGACCAGACGACATAGGTTCAAGGTGAAAGGGAAAAGATTTAATAGGAATCCGAGGGGTACGTTTTTCACACAAAGGGTGGTTGGTGTATGGAACAGGTTCCAGAGGAGGTAGTTGAGGCTAGGACTATCCCATCGTTCAAGAAACAATTAGACAGGTACATGGATAGGACAGGTTTGGAGGGATATGGACCAAGTGTAGGCAAGTGGGACTAGTGTAGCTGGGACATTGTTGGCTGGTGTGGGCGAGTATGGCCAAAGGGCCTGTTTCCACACTGTATCTCTCTATGACTCTATGACTCTATCAATGCAATTAAGTGGATGCCAGGTGAATGAGGCAGGGCCTGAATACCATCACAGGATGCAAGCCAAAATCGGGGTGATCTCTGGCAACAACACATCTTTATCGGATGAGCTCAAGACCATTTATGCCCATTTCACCAAGACTCATTCACCCCACATCTTCCACTGGCTCTGTCCCATACATCTTGGTGGAAGAAGCTTGATCTACTATCATAAAGGTAAAGTCTCAGAAAGCAGCAAGTCCAGATGGAGACTCTGGAAAGTCACTGAAATGATGCACTAATCAACTGGCCACTATCTTCACCGACATCTTCAACCTCTTATTCAACAGTTGACTGTCCCCATCTTCTTCAAGGAAATCTCCACCATTCCATTAGCTCTAAAATCAACCATAATTAAGTGCTTTGAAAGATTAGTAATGCCCCACATATGCATCAAACCTTTGGACAATTTAGATTTGAATACAGGTAAAATAGGTCTACAAGGGGATGTCATCTCCCTTGAATGACATACAGCTCTAGATCAACTTGACAATAAGAATACATGTCAGGCTGGGATTTATTAACTATAGCTGAGCCTTCAAGTTCAAGTTCACATTTATTGTCACACGCACCTTGGTACAATGATATTTGAGTTACCATACAGCCATACGAATAAAAAGAACACAATACACAATAGAATTTAACATAAACGTCCACCACAGTAGAATCAACATTTCTCACTATGATGGAAGGCAATAAAGTTCAGTCAATCTTCCTCCTTTTGTTCATCCGTTGTCAGGGCCTAGAACCCTCCACCGATGTACAGGCCCTCTTGCCGGGATGATCAAAACTCCGACGATGATCAATAACACTGTTGTTATCTGGATCAACAATAATGATGAGATTGAATATAGGAAATAGATTGGAACCTTGTGGCGTTGTCAGAACAACAAGTTTTGATTTGTACTGCTTCAGGTTGCACTAGTTTTACATCATTCTGCTATTTTGCAATTCTCCTTTTACTCATTGTTGTATCTATCATTATAACATATTGTGCACTCTATGAGCTTCATGCAAACAAGGAATTTCATTGCAGCTTGATGTATATAACTATGAACTAACCTGAATTTGAATCTAGTAAGTGGCAACATTCAATTACTCAGATTGTACCAGATTTTCTGATGAAGGTTAAATCTATACTTCTATTCTCTGATCGTTAACTTGCCCTTATGAGCCTGTCCCACTTAGGCGATTTTTCAGCAGACTGCCGGCGACTGTCAAGTTGCTGGCAGTCGCCTGAAAAACCAGCAACTGGAACAGCGACTGTCAGAGTGGAACACACACAAACACATCGCTTCCTTCACCAGCCCGTTATGCAGGCGGGGGACAGGGCAAGCGGGGGGAGCGCTGTCAAAAAAATGTACACAGTGTAAAGCCAAGATGAAACAGGCACACACCGCGATAAACAGGAATGTTGGCGCTGTAAAAAGATGGCTAAAGCACAGTGTACGGTAAGTCCTTTAAAAGAGGGTGGGAGAGGGGGGGGAGAAGGGAGGAGAAGAATTGGAGACAACTTTTAAGAAGCCAGAGATACACGGCTGTGAAGCTCGGTGGACATTTAACATTACCGGTCGGTTATCCTTGGTTCTGAAAACTACTGCTTACCTTTTTTTTTCCCAATGAGCCAATGAAATTCACCGGTCAGCACCGTCTACAACCTACGAGAACCTACGAGAACCTTCGACCTCCTGGCAACCAATTAGGAACTCCTGGCGACCCACCTACGGCTTGAGAATTCTCGCTACTCTCCATGTCGGCTTCATTCTAGTCGCCGCTAATTTTTCAACATGTTGAAAAATTCACGGCGACCATAATGAGGCCGCGACTAGTTCCCAGAATGCGGGAACACCTCACGACCATGAAGGCGACTCCCCGGCAACCACCCACGAACATGTGGTGACCATGTGGCGACTGCATAGTCTCCTGCAGCAGTCTAAAAGTGGGACAGGCCCATTAGGTTTTCTTCACACAGGAATAGTCACAATCTTCGATTTGTGCGAGAGGATTGGTATATAAACTTAATTTTATGGATTCTTGTGTACAATTTTGATGATGGTCTAGTTCTTCAAGAATACCAGATTAATGCCAAAACTAAAGTGACTTTGACAGCACCCCCTTTTGGTGCAAACTCTACCACCAAGAAGGACGAGCATTGCAGATATATTGGAATAGCTGTTGGTTCCCTTCCAAGGAACACACCATTCTCTACTAGAAATGTATTGTTGTTCCTTCATGACTGGTTTATTGCAATCCCCATCCACCAGCATCAGAGGGAGTACAGCAGATTTAAAACAACTGTGTTATCTCTACATTTTTAAAAACAGTTATAGATGAGCAATAAATGTTGGCAAAACAAGGAACTGCAGATTCTGGTTTACAAGAACTGACACGAAATGCTGGTCACTCAATGGATCAGGCAGCAGGGTTGGGACCCTTCTACAGACTTGGGGGGGGGGGAGGGAGAAAGTTGGAAGAGAGGAGGAACAGGAACAGCCTGGTGAGTGATAGGTGAATACAGGTGAAAGGGGGGGGGGGTTTGGATAGACGAATGGTCAGACAAAGGACAGACATGCAAATACAAAAGGTGTGAGATAAGGATAGAAGAGGTCCAGATTGTGAAGCCAGAGGAAGGAATATAGGTGTGAGGGGAGGGGGAGAGGAGAAATGGGTGCCCAACTGGGTGGGGCACAGAGATGGGGAGGGGGAGGGGAAAGATGGGGCAGAAGGGGGAGCGGGTTGTAGGTTAATTACCTAAAATTTGATAATTCAGTGTTCAGACCATTAGTTTGTAAGCTACCCAAGGGAAATATGAGGTGCTGTTCCTCCAGATTTCATGTGGTAAGTTTTGCCTCTCTCTGGCAATTAAGCAGGACCAGGACAGAGAGGTCAGTATGGGAATAGGAAGGGGAGATAAAATGGTTAGAAACTGGGAGATCCAGCAGGCTTTAGCAGACCGAGTCCAAGTGGTCGGCATAAACGGTCGGTTCATCTACTCTTGGTCTCACCGATGTAAAGGAGACCACATCGAGAACACTGGATGCAGTAGTCTTGGCAGAAACACCAGAAAATCCTGTACATGTAAACTCACAGCTTGTAAATTAAAATAGACTGTGAGTTGAGGGAGTGTTGGAGATGTGAGAAACATAATTAGTTAAAGTGTCATGTGGTGTTTCATGATGTCAGATGTTCCAGTGGTGACTGATTTCAATTGAGTTTTGGACAGATTGGAGCTTAGAAGGATGAGGGGGCACCTCTGAAATTTACTAAATAGTGAAAGTCCTGGAGAGATGGATGTGGAGAGCATGTTTCCACTTGTGGAAGAGTCTAGGACCAGACGCCACAGTCTCAGAATAAAGAGAAGGACCTTTAGAAAGGGGATGAGGAGGAATTTCTTTAATCAAAAGGTGGTGAATCTGTGGAAATAATTGCAACTGAGGTCGTCGATGGATATTCTTAAGGTGGAGATTGATAGATTCTTGATTAGTACATGTGTCAGGGGTTATGGGGAGAAGGCAGGAGAATGGGGTTGAGGGGGAAATATTGATCAGCCATGATTGAATGGTGGAGTAGATTTGAGGGACCGAATGGCCTAATTCCGCTCCTATAACTTGTGAACGTGAAGTTCCCCTCCATTTATGCATTTCCTATCACTACAACAGTCAGGAAAGTATATAAGTGATTGTCATGCAATCTGTTGAGTAATATGAAGTAGTTGAATAGCGGACAAGCAGAGCAGACCACTTTTGTGGTCACTTCTGCCTGGTGCTGCACAATGTGCATCTAATCTTTCTTCTAAAGTAAGCTATGTGTCAGGTTGAGTGAGAAGGTACCATCATTCTTGCTGGTTTGCTGCTCAGCTGCAGGCAAATGGGAGTTCCTGGTTATCCAAAGAAAAGGCAAAAGGTTGGGTAGAGTGAGCGTTTTACAAACTACAGATGGTATGATTGCACACACACATCTGAGCATTTTACACTATCTGCAGTTTGAATATCTGCAGTTTGAACTATTTATCACTATAGGCTGTTTTGAAAGAAAATGCTTTGTGCAAAAAAAGTTACCGGGGTAAGTTGTGAACAGGCTGTCATCTTTGATGGCCTCAACACTGGCATTGGCTACCTGTGACAACTGTTACAAAAATAGGCTCCATTGTTTCCTCCAATGGAGATGAATATGCTCTAAATAGTCTGCTGATGTAGGCACTGATTAAGAAATGATTTTAACTGCAGTAGAGAGTAAATTGTGTTAAGAGAATGATTTTCAATGCTTATGGATGACATATCTGTTATATTTGAATAGATGGCCGTGTTTGGAAATAGTGAGATGTGTATCAGTTGTAAAGTAGTGGGGAAAGTGTGAGGATTCAGGGAATACATGAATGTCATGTTCTAATTGATTTAGATTGCTGTTAAATGAGTCACAGGGATGCAGAGCAGAGAATGAAATGTAAAGTTAGTGGTACAATTGTTAGGAGAGAGATTCCATGATGTTTTCATCAACTTAACCATATATGTGAGATCATTAAAACATTTTGCTGCAGTCTTCATATCCTTGAAACTTAATTCCTAATGTTGATCCTGATTATGACTCAAACTTCTGTTTGATTATATATTTGAGGGCTTAATGGGCATTGCTGGTGGTGAATTTCTTTTACAGGTGTCAAACTTTACACTTTGATAACCAAGGTGTCCAAAGTCATTTCTGAAAATCAGTGCGCCAACTCTAATCCATTCTCTGTCATGGTTTCCTCCATGCATCCAAAACCTAAAAAATAGTTTCTCCGCCAGTTTCGGGCAATAAGCGCATCATTTTTATGAGATGCAAGCATGGCTTCAATCAACACCATATAATAACAACTGGTGCTGGCCACTCATTAATTTGGATCCTACGAATATATGCTAATGCAATAAACTTAATGGTTTGCATTCTTAGAAGCTGAAATTTCAAGAAAGAGGTAGGCACATGAATTTTGAGTATATCCTGTATTGGGGCAAACAAGCCTGGGATAATCTAACATCATAATCTGAGCATAGACACAAAAAGCCGGAATAACACAGCGGGACAGGCAGCATCTCTAGAGAGAAGGAATGGGCGACGTTTCGGGTCGAGACCCTTCTTCAGATCATAATCCGAGCATACATTTTACAGCACCATCCAGTTTCTCCTTCTCAAAGTTCACAGCTTCTGCCTTTTCAAATAATTGAGATTGATTCATGCAAGATGTTGCAAAGTCTCGCAACAGTCAGTTGCAAGACAAACTGAGCCTTAAGACATTAACATCACCTATTCCAGCTTCCAAACCTTCTTTTCTACAATGCACTTCACACAAGAGAATTGTTTCTTTCTGAAGTCCACACTACCATTGTACATTCTATTTATTAAGATTAAATATAAGCCATTTGTTTTTATACTTGTTTTTCCTCCTTTTTATTTTACCATGTACCCTAGGTACATGCCCAACCCTTATTTGTTAAACTCAGACCTTGTGTGTACATAGCTGACCAATCTGAACTGTTGACCTATATATGCTATTTATTTGCATTTCCAGATTTATTGAGGGACATTTTTTCTTTTTTTCTTTCTCGATTGCAACTGATGTACAGTCTGATAATGGCATTTAATCCTGGAATTTAGAAGTATTTTTGATGCATATAAATCCTCACTCCAACTGTCTAATTAAGCCTCAAAGTAGGCAACAAATGTGCAATCAACCCCTGAGGCTACAGATGATGTTACCAGATGATTCCACTTATACCCAGATTTTGCATATATCACTTTTGCAGCTCTTTGTTCTTCCGAGAATTCTATAACACCCATGAAAATTAAGCGAATGACTCAGATGCTACACTTCATGGGCATTAAAACTTCAAAGAACATGCTGTGTGACAAAAAGGGGTGCTGTCTGGATGATCACTGATCATAGTGCTTTGACTGAGATAAATGTGTACCATATTCATTTGGTAACTCCCAGATTTCAATATCTATTTTATAGCACCTGCATGCCATTTGTGCTATTGTACTGCAAACTTTACAGGCCTAGCCAAAAAAAACAAAGTAACTGACATTCAAATACACATTGTTTAATTCTTCTTTAATTCTACTGCTTCTTAAGCTGCTCATTTGGAAGGCTTCCTGGGCCCCATTATACTAATGATATACTAATGCATTGTCCTGTGGAGTGTCTGGAAATTGGTAAACATCTGTGATTCTCCACACGGTGAACTTCCAGCCTTATTTGTGTCACAAAAGAGAAGGGAAAGATAATCAGAAGTGACAATTTATGTTGTTCTTGAGAACTTTTCACATATCTATCAGAGGATAGCAAAGGATGCCTGTTTATCTATTCACTCAACATGGCTTTCTTGAATAGCAGGGCGACATTTGATATTGAGAAATGCAGGGGAAATCAGAACTGATATCTCTCAAGGCTATGGGATTTGTCAAATCAGTCCCATTAAAGTTTGTATTCCATTAAAATCCTAATTTATTGAACTTAATGCTTATTACATCCTTGTTATTGATTAAATGATTTTTAAAGTGTCTTCTGTCGTAATTATTTGCTTAACGATGTTTAATTTGTCTAATATTAATTAATAGTCAATTCTGTGTCCAACTTTCCATAATTGCTCGCATCCTCCTGTAAGGGAAGCATTATCACTTTTTACAAATCTTTCTTATCAATTTTTCTTGCATCCCACAAGAATATTATATATTCCATATTTGCATCTTTTGCAAGTTGACTTCATTTCTTTTCTCTTTCCATCAATTTCTTCATAAACCTGCTGAATTCAAGTAATTCACAGGCTTATTGTTCTTTTTGGCATATTTGTAACCTCTTTTAATCACATACTATATTTAACTTTTTTCGCAGTCAAAAGGGGAACACTCTACCGATGGGATATATTCACAGGGGAATATATATTCATTGTGAATAATGAATTATTTATTTGAATGATTGCCTTTGCTTATCTACTGGTATATCATTTAATTTAGTTCCCAATCTACCTAGTTTGCCTTAATCAAATTTAAGATCCTCTTTTCATTCTCAACTAAATCACTCTCAAAGTCAATCTAAAATTCTATCATAAACATTCTCCAAATTTTTAAAAACAACCAGGTTATTAATAACTTAGTACCATTGCCCTGTTGACTAGTCAGTCTCTTGAGATGCTGATTTGGGTAACACTTTGAATACATTCAGTAAATTTGCACTGCACACTATTGCTTCAAATTTGGTTTGCCCAATATAAAGGATTAAAGTCTCCCAGGATTATTTATTTTAGACACTCCTCTAATCTCATTTATTTATACCATGCGCAATATCGCAGCTACTATTAAGTAGCCTATAAACTATTTCCATCAGAGTATTCTGCTGCTTATTTCTTAATTCTAACCAAACTGATTATTGATTTTCTCAGTTAAGATCATTTATTTTTATCATCTTCATCCTCCATTGTCATTGGGCAACCCCAGCCCTCTTTTCGATTTTCCCAAAGCCATCTAAAAGTCAAGTACCCTGAAATAGTTTATTTCTAACCTTGTTCATAGCAAATATATCTCTATGTTTGCTCTTCGATCAAGAGGGTTTATTTTCAATTGTACAATTAGTTGGTCTTCTTTGTTTTGAATGTGTTATATGGTTGGATATATTGTGTTAACTGTATTACTTTCCCTTGATACAAAAACAAAATACTGCAAACGCTGGAAATCTGAAAGAAAAGTTCCGTTCAAGGGGCAAGGCAGGACTTATGTAGAAGGAACTAGTTAAAATTTCAGCTCATTGACTTTTTACCAGAACTAAGAAAGGGCATAGGTTTAAGGTGAGAGAGATAGATTTCATAGAAACCTGAGGGGTAAGTTTTTCACACAGAGTCCGGAGGGTATATAGAACAAGCTGCCAGAAGAAGTGGTAAAGGTGGTAACGATTACAAAGCTTAAAATAAATTTGGACAGGTTCATGGATGGGAAGGAACTGACGTGACAATGATATTCCATGGCACTGAAGGGTTATGTCTCTGGCTTTTTTCAGATCAATGCCAAAGTTAAAAAGTACATTTGCAATTTGCAGTGAGTGCATCAGTGTTACAGGAAGGGTCAGATGCTCTTTGTTCAAGGAGAATGTTTATTACCTCTTTGTGCTAGGTAAAGATCAACAGGTAACATGAACATGGGAATTTTCAATGATAGCAAACTTTGCAATAGTACAAGAAATGCTCAGGAAACAAAAGAAATATTAGTAACTCATTTTAGCACTTGCTATTTGCAAAGGTTTCTTTGATAGCAGCTCCCAGATCTCCAATCTCTACCACCTAAAAGTGAAAGTCAGCAAGCACTTGGGGACACCTCTACATGCTGGTTCACCTCCAAGTCACACATCATCCTGATTTGGATTAACACCAACGTTATCACTGGATCAAAATCCTGGACTCTGAACTGAATGTCTTCATTACAGGGGCTGCAGTAACTCAGGAAAATATTTCCCTACCACCTTGCCAAAAGCAAATGACACAGGTAGTAAACGGTATCCTTGCCAGTGACACCCTCATGCCAGGCCTGAATAAAAATCATTCAGTCATCAGATAATTGTGAATCTCAAGTGGTTATTCCTGGTTAAATCCAATTCCTCACTCCCTGCAGGTATAATAACTGAAATACCAGAGGGCCCTCTCTGATTATCTATCTCTTCTTTGTTTCTATACTTTTACCTAGAATCACATAAAACTAAAGTGCAGAAAAGATGTAATTGGCCTAATTGGTTCATGGCAATAATTATACTTCTCAAGAGCATCCTCAGTATAGGAGCAAAGAGGTCCTTCCGCAATTGTACAGGGCCCTCGTGAGACCACACCTGTAGTATTGCGTGCAGTTTTGGTCTCCTAATTTGAGTAAGGACATTCTTGATATTGAGGGAGTGCAGCGTATGTTCACGAGGTTAAT
Organism: Malacoraja senta; assembly: GCA_038087875.1. Taxonomy (NCBI): domain Eukaryota; kingdom Metazoa; phylum Chordata; class Chondrichthyes; order Rajiformes; family Rajidae; genus Malacoraja; species Malacoraja senta. The sequence continues at coordinate 50,886 of JAXLNO010003082.1, forward strand.
TCCCGGGATGGCGGGACTGTCATATGATGAAAGAACAGGAATTTAGAAGGCTGAGAGAGGATCTTACAGAAACATATAAAATTATTAAGGGATTGGACACGCTAGATGCAGGAAACATGTTCCCAATGTTGGGGGAGTCCAGAACCAGGGCCCACAATTTAAGAATAAGGGGGAGGCCATTCAGAACTGAGATGAGGAAAAACTTTTTCACACAGAGAGTTGTGAATTTGTGGAATTCTCTGCCTCGGAAGGTGAGGCTAAACCTGGCTGATTCACTGGATGCATTCAAAAGAGAGTTAAAGGCCTGTTGCACGAGTCTGCGGTCATTGGCGGCGAAACAGGAACTATCTACCGCTCCTGGGCCGCCAGAGACCGCGGGCTCGGTCAAACGCACAATTTCGGGCCGTGCGCCGTTGTTTCCAACACCACACGGTGCTAAAATAAAACCAACACTGTTCAAAAATATTTTCCTACCGCCAGTGATGCACGAGTGCAGCACGGTCGCCGCCACAGCCGCCGCCAGTGTGGCACGAGCGCCGTGAGTAGAACCTTCACCGCCACATCCTCCGCCAGTGAGGCACGTGTGCGGCACGGCCGCCGCCACAGCGCCGTGATCAGCACGGCCGCTGCCACAGCCGCCGCGATCAGCACTGCCGCCGCCATAGCCCCATAGATCCGAAATGACGTCATCGCAGTCGGCCCGCCCTTTTTTTTAACTTATCGCAAGCTATTGGGACCAGCCGTACTTAAATCACTCGGCCCCCGCGCAGCATCCGTGCGGCGCTCCCGTGGCATAGGCTCGGCGCTCTCGCCGTTGCCGTGCTGTCCCCTCTACCGGCAACGCCGAGCTTCACCGCCGATGACCGCAACACCGTGAGACAGAGCCTTAAGATAGAGCTCTTGGGGTTAGCAGAATCAAGGGGTATGGGGAGAAGGGAGGAACGGGGTACTGATTGTGGATGATCAGTCATGATCACATTGAATGGCGGTGCTGGCTCGAAGGGCCGAATGGCCTACTCCTGCACCTATTATACTTTGCATGAGCATTCCTCAGTATAGGAGCAAACTATCTATATACTTCATTAAACCATTTCAGCTTGTCCTTCTAAGTCATTATACTGGGCCACCATGTTTATTTTACACCAATGCAGTTCTCAAAATAATAAAAAAATATCTTCATATACTGGTACAGGAGAACCTTGGCTTGCAGATGAAACACAGAAGCTTAAAGATTAGACTGGATCTATACAGTCAGTTGCAGTACAATATAACAGGAAAACCAATCAGCAAAAATTATCTTAATTTAAATAACATCACTGTTTTTGATCCTGGATAATGAAAGGCTCTTTGGTAAACATATGCACAATTGAACAAAACTATCAAAATAAAATGATGGGTTCCAATTCTTGCTAACAGATTCATGACTGAAGTCCCTTTCAGGACATGTCTGCATGAAATTTACAGTCACCTCTTTCTGGGCCACACTATTTCTTCTATTGGGACTCTGACCGGACTACTGTTGGGATCCTGTCTCCCAGCACTTTGGCATTGCGGCTACACTCACAGAGTAGCTTTGACAACTAATCAGGCACAACCCTCAAGTTCACTGTTCAAAGCTGTCATTGTTAGTGAATGGTATGATATCTTTGACACTCAATGACATGCGCAACATTCAGCTGCATTTATGATATATCAAAAATAAAAATATTGTACGAGACATTAAAGTTACTACACATACACACTTAAAATATTTAAAGATATTTAAAGTAACTAAACCACTAAAAAAAATACTTTACTTATTCTTCTCCTATAACCCTACTTCACCCATCCATTTCTATCGGAACACAATACATTTGCCTGGTACAACCTGTCACAAGTTCAGAGAAAAGCATAGTGGCATGGGCAAGTTTGGGACAAGGGCAAGTCAATGCTGAGAAATGGACATCCGTAGAGAAACAAGGGTAAGTCCCAACATGCACATTGGTGTGGATCAGAAGATCTGATCCATTACTTCCATTAACTATTTCCCAGTCGGTGGCAGCTGCATAGATCAATGCAAGAAGAGAACAAAGGTGATCAATGCTTGAGATAATTGATACATGTTGATTGGATAGGTGGTAAACATATGTTGGGGATGATGAAGAGGGAGAGCAGGACTTTGCATTAATATGAATGTGAAGTTAACTCATGGCTAGACAAGTGATAATGCGAGGAAATGTACAGTATATACAGGAAGCAGTGGTATATGTATACGTGCTGATATGAAGAGTAATATATTGATGTACGTATGTGTAAGCATCCCAAGCAAAATACTTCATGCGTGTGTTTATAGGTGAATATGCCACTATAGTCACATTTCCTGATCTGATGAGAACATTAAACTGCTTGAGGTACGGAATCTAGGAGCTTATTTATGTTTCTGGCAGGCTTCTTCCTCAAGGAATATGATATTACTACATATTCATCCTTCTTCAGCGTGATATTGAGTGATATATTAAACTGAAGGACACCTAGTTCATTTACGCACGTCAAAGAGTCATACAGTGCAGAACCAGATGTTATTGCCCACCATGCTCTTATCCCCTCCGTGTACATCAAATCAAAAGTCAAGAGTGTTTTATTATCGTATGTCCCGGATGGGACAGTGAAATTCTTACTTGCTGCAGCGCAACAGAATATGTGAATATGTAAACATAGTACATAATGGGGGAAGAGAAAAAAAAGAAAAAGTTCAATAAATAAAAAACATAGTGCAATAATAATATAGTCTTTTGCAGTTCAGAGCTCAAAGCTTATTCGTTGTTGTGTTTAATAGCCTGATGGCTGTAGGGAAGAAGCTGTTCCTGAACCTGGATGTTACCGTTATCAGGCTCATGTACCTTCTTCCTGATGGCAATGGTGAAATGAGTGTGTGGCCAGGATGGTGTGGGTCTTTGATGATTTTGGCTGCCTTTTTGATGCAGTGACTACGATAGATCCCTTTGACGGTGGGGAGGTCAAAGCCAGTGATGGACTTTGCAGTGGTCACAACTTTTTGTAGGCCACGATGCAACCAGTTAGAATGCTCTCTACCATGCACCTGTAGAAGTTTAGGAGAATCCTCTTCGACATGCCAAATCTCCATAATCTTCTCAGGAAGTAGAGTCGCTGATGTGCTTACTTTATAATTCCATCGGTGTTCTGGGTCCGGGAAAGATCTTCAGAAATATGCACGCCCAGGAATTTGAATTTTTTAACCCTCTCCACCATCGTCCCATTGATGTGAACAGGATTGTGGGTCCTCATCCTTCCCCTACCAAAGTCCACAATCAGTACATTGGTCTTACTGATGTTGAGAGCCAGGTTATTGTGCTGGCACCATTTGGTCAGTCGGTCGATCTAACTTCTATACTCTGACTCGTCCCCATCTCTGAATCGTCCAACAACAGTGGTGTCATCGGCAAACTTGATGATGGAGTTCGGATTATGTCCGGCTACGCAGTCATGTGTATAGAGTGAGCAGAGTAGGGGGCTGAGCACGCAGCCTTGAGGTGCTCCCATACTAATTGTTACTGAGGATGAAGTGTTTCCGCCAATTCATTCAGACTGTGGTCTGTGGATGAGGAAGTTGAGGATACAATTGCAGAGGGATGCGCAGAGACCCAGTTCCGTGAGCTTGGTAACCAGCTTGGAAGGTTACCAAGTTGGTTACCAAGAGTTGGTCAAATATTTCAGATGTGCCTTTAACGAATGTTGTTGAAATGAAGTAATATGCATATTGTCAGGATATTCAGGCCTTTGGTCTGCTGACGTAGATGATATTATGCCCACTTTAATATACAACACTCAATGTAGTTTCCTGTACACTGGGATACCCTTTGGATGTATAAAAAAACAAGAACATTCAGACTTTTATTATACACTAGACCAAGTGCAGACCCGTTGGGTCTGTTCCCCCAACGTGCGGTTAACCATATAAC
>JAXLNO010003083.1:0-34123 GCA_038087875.1 Malacoraja senta
CGCCATAAATCCGACAAGGTCGCCACGAATCCGGCAAGGTCGTCACATTTCCGGCAATGTCGCCATATTTCCGGCAAGGTCTCCATAAATCCTTCAAGGTCGCCACAAATGCGGCAAGGTCGCCATAAATCCGGCAAGGTCGCCATATTTCCGGCAAGGTCGCCATAAATCCGGCGAGGTCGCCATATTTCCAGCGACGTCACCATATTTCCGGTAAAGTCGCCATAAATCCGGCAAGGTCGCCACAAATGCGGCAAGGTCGCCACATTTCCGGCAAGGTCGCCATAAATCCGGAAAGGTCGCAACATTTCGGCAAGGTCGCCACAATTCCGGCAGGGTCGCCATAAATCCGGTAAGCTCGCCGCAAATCCAGCGGGGTCGCCACAAATGCGGCAAGGTCGCCACATTTCCGGCAAGGTCGTCACATTTCCGGCAATGTCGCCATTAATTCGTAAATTTCGCCACAAATACGACAAGGTCGCCACATGTCCGGCAAGTCGCTATTTATTCGGGAATGTCGCCATAAATCCGGCAAGGTCCCCCCATTCCCGTCAAGGTCGCCATAAATCGGCAAGTTCGCCACAAATCCGCAAGGTCGCCACATTCCCGGCAAGGTCGCCATAAATCCGGCAAGCTCGCCGCGAATCCAGCAGGGTCGCCACAAATGCGGCAAGGTCGCCACATTTCCGGCAAGGTCGTCACATTTCCGGCAATGTCGCCATTAATCCGGGAAATTTCGCCATAAATCCGGCAAGGTCGCCACATTCCCTGCAAGGTCGCTATAAATCCGGCAAGGTCGCCACTAATCCGGCAAAGTCGCCACATTCCGGCAAGGTCGCCATAAATCCGGGGAGGTCGCCATATTTCCGGTGAGTTCGCCATAAATCCGGCAAGGTCGCCATAATTTCGACGAGGTCGCCATATTTCCGGTAAAGTCGCCATAAATCCGGCAAGTTCGCCATAAATCTGCAAAGTCGCCATAACTCCGGCAAGGTCGCCATATTTCCGTGAAGGTCGCCATAAATTCGGCAAGGTAGCCACAAATCCGGCAAGTACGCCACAAGTCCGGCAAGGTCGCCACATTTCCGGCAAGGTCGCCACATTTGCGGCAAGGTCGCCATAAATCCGGCATGGCCGCCACAAATACGACAAGGTCGCCACAATTCCGGCAAGGTCACCATAAATCCGGCAAGGTCGCCACAAATCCGGCAAGGTCGCCATATTTCCTTCAAGGTCGCCAGAAATCCGGCAAGGTCGCCACAAATCCGTCAAGGTCGCCACATTTCAGGCAAAGTCGCCATAAATCTGGCCAAAGTCGAAACAAATCCGGCAAGGTCGCCTCATTTCCGGCATGGTCGCCATAAATCCGACAAGGTCGCCACGAATCCGGCAAGGTCGCCACATTTCCGGCAATGTCGCCATATTTCCGGCAAGGTCTCCATAAATCCTTCAAGGTCGCCACAAATGCGGCAAGGTCGCCATAAATCCGGCAAGGTCGCCATATTTCCGGCAAGGTCGCCATAAATCCGGCGAGGTCGCCATATTTCCGGCGAGGTCGCCATAAATCGGGCAAGGTCGCCATTGTTCCGGCGATGTCACCATATTTCCGGCAAAGTCGCCATAAATCGGGGCAAGTTTGCCATAAATCTGCAAAGTCGCCACAAATCCGGCAAGGTCGCCATATTTCCGTGAAGGTCGCCATAAATTCGGCAAGGTAGCCACAAATCCGCAAGGTCGCCACATTTCCGGCAAGGTCGCCATAAATCCGGCAAGGTCGCCACATATCCCACAAGGTCGCCATAAATCCGGCATGGTCGCCACAAATCCGGCAAGGTCGCCACATTTGCGGCAAGGTCGCCATAAATCCGGCATGGCCGCCACAAATACGACAAGGTCACCACAAATCCGGCAAGGTCACCATAAATCCGGCAAGGTCGCCACAAATCCGGTAAGGTCGCCACATCCCCGTCAAGGTCGCCAGAAATCCGGCAAGGTCGCCACAAATCCGTCAAGGTCGCCACATTTCAGGCAAGGTCGCCATAAATCTGGCAAAGTCGAAACAAATCCGGCAAGGTCGCCACATTTCCGGCAAGGTCGCCATAAATCCGACAAGGTCGCCACGAATCCGGCAAGGTCGCCACATTTCCGGCAATGTCGCCATATTTCCGGCAAGGTCTCCATAAATCCTTCAAGGTCGCCACAAATGCGGCAAGGTCGCCATAAATCAGGCAAGGTCGCCATATTTCCGGCAAGGTCGCCATAAATCCGGCGAGGTCGCCATATTTCCGGCGAGGTCACCATATTTCCGGTAAAGTCGCCATAAATCCGGCAAGGTCGCCACAAATCCGGCAAGGTCGCCACATTTCCGGCAAGGTCGCCATAAATCCGGCAAGGTCGCAACATTTCGGCAAGGTCGCCAGAAATCCGGCATCGTCGCCGCAAATCCGGCAAGGTCGCCATATTTCCGGCAAGGTCGCCATGAATCCGGCAAGGTCGCCACAAGTCCGGCAAGGTCGCCACAAATCCGGCAAGGTCACCACATTTCCAGCAAGGTCGCCATGAATCCGGCAAGGTGGCCACAAGTCCGGCAAGGTCGCCATAAATCCGTCAAGGTCGCCACAAATCCCACAAGGTCGCCATAAATCCGAGAAGGTCGCCACAAATCCGGCAAGGTCGCCAAATTTGCGGCAAGGTCGCAAGAAATCCGGCATCGTCGCCACAAATCCGGCAAGGTAGCCACATTTGCGGCAAGGTCGCCATGAATCCGGCAAGGTCGCCACATTTCCGGCAAGGTCGCCATAAATCCGGCAAGGTCGCCACAAATCCCACAAGGTCGCCATAAATCCGGCAAGGTCGCCACAAATCCGGCAAGGTCGCCACATTTGCGGCAAGGTCGCCATAAATCCGGCAAGGTCGCCACAAATAAGGCAAGGTCGCCACAATTCAGGCAAGGTCGCCATAAATCCGCAAGGTCGCCACAAATCCGGCAAGGTCGCCACATCCCCGGCAAGGTCGCCATTAATCCGGGAATGTCGCCATAAATCCGGCAAGGTCGCCACATTCCCGGTAAGGTCGCCATAAATCCGGCAAGGTCGCCACAAATCCGGCAAGCTCGCCACATTTCCGGCAAGATCGCCACATTTCGGCAAGGTCGCCATAAATTCGGCAAAGTCGCCACAAATTCGGCAGGGGTCGCCACATTTCCGGCAATGTCGCCATAAATCCGGCAAGGTGGACACAAATGCGGCAAGGTCGCAATAAATCCGGCAAGGTCGCCATATTTCCGGCAAGGTCGCCATAAATCCGGCGAGGTCGCCATATTTCCGGCGAGGTCGCCATAAATCCGGCAAGGTCGCCATATTTCCGGCAAGGTCGCCATAAATCCGGCGAGGTCGCCATATTTCCGGCAAGGTCGCCATAAATCCGGCGAGGTCGCCATATTTCCGGCGAGGTCGCCATAAATCCCGGCAAGGTCGCCATAAATCTGCAAAGTCACCATAACTCCGGCAAGGTCGCCGTATTTCCGGCACGGTCGCCATAAATCCGGCTGGGACGCCATAAATCCGGCAAGGTCGCCATGAATCTGGCAAGGTCGCCACAAATCCGTCAAGGTCGCCACATTTCAGGCAAGGTCGCTATAAATCCGGCAAGGGTCGCCACAAATCCGGTAAGGTCGCCACATTTACGGCAATGTCGCCATTAATCCCGGAATGCCGCCATAAATCTGGCAAGGTCGCCACATTTCGGGCAAGACCGCCATAAATCCGGCAAGGGCGCACAAATCCGGCAAGGTCGCCACATTTCCGGCAAGATCTCCATAAATCCGGCAAGGTCGCCACAAATCCAGGAGGGTCGCCACAAATGCGGCAAGGTCGCCACATTTCCGGCAAGGTCGCCACATTTGCGGCAAGGTCGCCATAAACCCGCCAAGCTCGCCACAAATAAGGCAAGATCGCCACAATTCCGGCGAGGTCGCCATAAATCAGGCAATGTCGCAATAAATCCGGCAAGGTCGCCACATCCCCGGCAAGGTCGCCATTAATCCGGGAATGTCGCCATAAATCCGGGAAGGTCGCCACGTTCTCGGTAAGGTCGCCATAAATCCGGCGAGGTCGCCATATTCCCGGCGAGGTCGCCATAAATCCGGCAAGGTTGCCATATTTCCGGCAAGGTCGCCATAAATACGGCGAGGTCGCCATATTTCCGGCAAGGTCACCATAAATCCGGCAAGGTCGACACAAATGCGGCAAGGTCACAATAAATCCGGCAAGGTCGCCATATTTCCGGCAAGGTCGCCATAAATCCGGCGAGGTCGACACAAATGCGGCAAGGTCGCAATAAATCCGGCAAAGTCGCCATATTTCCGGCAAGGTCGCCATAAATCCGGCGAGGTCGCCATATTTCCGGCTAGGTCGCCATAAATCCGACAAGGTCGGCATAATTCCGGCGAGGTCGCCATATATCCGGCAGTCGCCATAAATCCGGCAAGGTCGCCACACATCCGGCATGGTCGCCACATTTCCGGCAAGATCGCCACATTTCCGGCAAGGTCGCCATAAATCCGGGAATGTCGCCATAAATCCTGCAAGGTCGCCACAAATCCGGCAAGGTCGCCACATTTCCGGCAAGGTCGTTATAAATTCGGCAAAGTCGCCACAAATCCGGCAGGGTCGCCACATTTCCGGCAATGTCGCCATATTTCCGGCAAGGTCACCATAAATCCGGCAACGTCGACACAAGTGCGGCAAGGTCGCCACATTTCCGACAAGGTCGCCATAAATTCGGCAAAGTCGCCACAAATCCGGCAGGGTCGCCACAAATCCGGGAACGTCGCCATATTGCCGGAAAGGTCGCCATAAATCCGGCGAGGTAGCCATATTCCCGGCGAGGTCGCCATAAATCCGGCAAGGTCGCCATATTTCCAGCAAGGTCGCCATAAATCCGGCAAGGTCGCCACAAATCCAGCAGGGTCGCCACAAATGCGGCAAGGTCGCCACATTTCCGCCAAGGTCGCCACATTTGCGGCAAGGTCGCCATAAACCCGGCAAGCTCGCCACAAATAAGGCAAGGTCGCCACAATTCCGGCAAGGTCGCCATAAATCAGGCAATGTCGCCACAAATCCGGCAAGGTCGCCACATCCCCGGCAAGGTCGCCATTAATCCGGGAATGTCGCCATAAATCCGGCAAGGTCGCCACATTTCCGGCAAGGTCGCCATGAATCCGGCAAGGTCGCCACAAATCCGGCAGGGTCGCCACATTTCCTGCAATGTCGCCATATTTCCGGCAAGGTCACCATAAATCCGGCAAGGTCGACCCAAATGCGGCAAGGTCGCAATAAATCCGGCAAGGTCGCCACATCTCCGGCAAGGTCGCCATTAATCCGGGAATGTCGCCATAAATCCGGGAAGGTCGCCACATTCCCGGTAAGGTCGCCATAAATCCGGCAAGGTCGCCACAAATCCGGCAAGGTCGCCACATTTCCGGCAAGATCGCCACATTTCCGGCAAGGTCGCCATTAATACGGCAAGGTCGCCATATTTACGGCAAGGTTGCCACAAATCCGGCAAGGTCGCCATATTTCCGTCAAGGTCGCCATAAATTCGGCAAGGTAGCCACAAATCCGGCAAGTACGCCACAAGTCCGGCAAGGTCGCCACATTTTCGGCAAGGTCGCCATAAATCCGGCAAGGTCGCCACATATCCACAAGGTCGCCATAAATCCGGCATGGTCGCCACAAATACGACAAGGTCGCCACAATTCCGGCAAGGTCGCCATAAATCCGGCAAGGTAGCCACAAATCCGGTAAGGTCGCCACATCCCCGTCAAGATCGCCATAAATCCGGCAAGGTCGCCACAAATCCGTCAAGGTCGCCACATTTCAGGCAAGGTCGCCATAAATCTGCTAAGGTCGCCACAAATCCGGCAAGGTCGCCACATTTCCGGCAAGGTCGCCATAAATCCGACAAGGTCGCCACGAATCCGGCAAGGTAGCCACATTTCCGGCAATGTCGCCATATTTCCGGCAAGGTCTCCATAAATCCCTCAAGGTCGCCACAAATGCGGCAAGGTCGCCATAAATCCGGCAAGGTCGCCATATTTCCGGCAAGGTCGCCATAAATCCGGCGAGGTCGCCATATTTCCGGCGAGGTCGCCATAAATCGGGCAAGGTCGCCATAATTCCGGCGATGTCACCATATTTCCGGCAAAGTCGCCATAAATCCGGCAAGATTGCCATAAATCTGCAAAGTCGCCACAAGTCCGGCAAGGTCGCCACATTTCCGGCAAGGTCGCCACAAATCCGGTAAGGTCGCCACATCCCCGTCAAGGTCGCCATAAATCCGGCAAGGTCGCCACAAATCCGTCAAGGTCGCCACATTTCAGGAAAGGTCGCCTAAATCCGGCAAGGTCGAAACAAATCCGGCAAGATCGCCACATTTCCGGCAAGGTCGCCATAAATCCGACAAGGTCACCACGAATCCGGCAAGGTCGCCACATTTCCGGCAATGTCGCCATATTTCCGGCAATGTCTCCATAAATTCTTCAATGTCGCCACAAATGCGGCAAGGTCGCCATAAATCCGGCAAGGACGCCATATTTCCGGCAAGGTCGCCATAAATCCGGCGAGGTCGCCATATTTCCGGCGATGTCACCATATTTCCGGTAAAGTCGCCATAAATCCGGCAAGGTCGCCACAAATCCGGCAAGGTCGCCATGAATCCGGCAAGGTCGCCACAAGTCCGGCAAGGTCGCCACAAATCCGTCAAGGTCGCCACATTTCAGGCAAGGTCGCTATAAATCTGGCAAGGTCGCCACAAATCCGTCAAGGTCGCCACATTTACGGCAATGTCGCCATTAATCCGGGAATGTCGCCATAAATCTGGCAAGGTCGCCACATTTCGGGCAAGACCGCCATAAATCCGGCAAGGTCGCCACAAATCCGGTAAGGTCACCACATCCCCGTCAAGATCGCCATAAATCCGGCAAGGTCGCCACAAATCCGTCAAGGTCGCCACATTTCAGGCAAGGTCGCAATAAATTCGCTAAGGTCGCCACAAATCCGGCAAGGTCGCCACATTTCCGGCAAGTTTGCCATAAATCTGCAAAGTCGCCACAAATCCGGCAAGGTCGCCATATTTCCGTCAAGGTCGCCATAAATTCGGCAAGGTAGCCACAAATCCGGCAAGTACGCCACAAGTCCGGCAAGGTCGCCACATTTCCGGCAAGGTCGCCACATTTGCGGCAAGGTCGCCATAAATCCGGCATGGCCGCCACAAATACGACAAGGTCGCCACAATTCCGGCAAGGTCACCATAAATCCGGCAAGGTCGCCACAAATCCGGTAAGGTCGCCACATCCCCGTCAAGGTCGCCATAAATCCGGCAAGGTCGCCACAAATCCGTCAAGGTCGCCACATTTCAGGAAAGGTCGCCATAAATCCGGCAAGGTCGAAACAAATCCGGCAAGGTCGCCACATTTCCGGCAAGGTCGCCATAAATCCGACAAGGTCGCCACGAATCCGGCAAGGTCGCCACATTTCCGGCAATGTCGCCATATTTCCGGCAATGTCTCCATAAATTCTTCAATGTCGCCACAAATGCGGCAAGGTCGCCATAAATCCGGCAAGGTCGCCATATTTCCGGCAAGGTCGCCATAAATCCGGCGAGGTCGCCATATTTCCGGCGATGTCACCATATTTCCGGTAAAGTCGCCATAAATCCGGCAAGGTCGCCACAAATCCGGCAAGGTCGCCACATTCCCGGCAAGGTCACCATAAATCCGGCAAGGTCAGAACATTTCGGCAAGGTCGCCATGAATCCGGCAAGGTCGCCACAAGTCCGGCAAGGTCGCCACAAATCCGGCAAGGTCGCCACATTTCCAGCAACGTCGCCATATTTCCGGCGAGGTCGCCATAAATCGGGCAAGGTCGCCATAATTCTGGCGATGTCGCCATAGTTCCGGCAAAGTCGCCATAAATCCGGCAAGTTTGCCATAAATGTGCAAAGTCGCCATAGGTCGTCGTATTTCCGGCACGGTCGCCATCAATCCGGCTACGACGCCATAAATCCGGCAAGGTCGCCACATTTCCGGCAAGGTCGCCATAGATCCGGCAAGGTCGCCACAAATCCGGCAAGTTCGCAACATTTCGGCAAGGTCGCCAGAAATCCGGCATCGTCGCCACAAATCTGGCAAGGACGCCACATTTCCGGCAAGGTCGCCATGAATCCGGCAAGGTCGCCACATTTCCGGCAAAGTCGCCATAAATCCGGCAAGGTCGCCACAAATCCCACAAAGTCGCCATAAATCCGGCAAGGTCGCCACAATTCCGGCAAGGTCACCACAATTCCGGCAATGTCGCCATAAATCCGGCAAGGTCGACACAAATCCGGTAAGGTCGCCACATCCCCGGCAAGGTCGCCATAAATCCGCCAAGGTCGCCACAAATCCGTCAACGTCGCCACATTTCAGGCAAGTTTGCCATAAATCGGGCAAGGTCGCCACAAATCCGGCAAGGTCGCCACATTTCCGGCAAGGTCGCCATTAATCCGGGAATTTCGCCATAAATCCAGCAAGGTCGCCACATTCCCAGCAAGGTCGCCATAAATCCGGCAAGGTCGCCGCAAATCCGGCAAGGTCGCCACATTTCCGGCAAGGTCGCCATAAATGCGGCAAGGTCGCCACAAATCCCGCAAGGTCGCCACAAATGCGGCACGGTCGCCACAAATCCGCCAAGGTCGCCACATTTCCGGCAAGATCGCCATAAATCCGGCAAGGTCGCCACATTTCCGGCAAGGTCGTCACATTTCCGGCAATGTCGCCATTAATCCGGGAATTTCGCCATAAATCCGGCAAGGTCGCCACAATCCCTGCAAGGTCGCTATAAATCCGGCAAGGTCGCCACTAATCCGGCAACGTCGCCACATTTCCGGCAAGGTCGCCATAAATCCGGGGAGGTCGCCATATTTCCGGCGAGTTCGCCATAAATCCGGCAAGGTCGCCATAATTTCGACGAGGTCGCCATATTTCCGGTAAAGTCGCCATAAATCCGGCAAGTTCGCCATAAATCTGCAAAGTCGCCATAACTCCGGCAAGGTCGCCATATTTCCGTGAAGGTCGACATAAATTCGGCAAGGCAGTCACAAATCCGGCAAGTACGCCACAAGTCCGGCAAGGTCGCCACATTTCCGGCAAGGTCGCCACATTTGCGGCAAGGTCGCCATAAATCCGGCATGGCCGCCACAAATACGACAAGGTCGCCACAATTCCGGCAAGGTCACCATAAATCCGGCAAGGTCGCCACAAATCCGGTAAGGTCGCCACATCCCCGTCAAGGTCGCCATAAATCCGGCAAGGTCGCCACAAATCCGTCAAGGTCGCCACATTTCAGGCAAGGTCGCCATAAATCCGGCAAGGTCGAAACAAATCCGGCAAGGTCGCCACATTTCCGGCAAGGTCGCCATAAATCCGACAAGGTCGCCACGAATCCGGCAAGGTCGTCACATTTCCGGCAATGTCGCCATATTTCCGGCAAGGTCTCCATAAATCCTTCAAGGTCGCCACAAATGCGGCAAGGTCGCCATGAAATCCGGCAAGGTCGCCATATTTCCGGCAAGGTCGCCATAAATCCGGCGAGGTCGCCATATTTCCAGCGACGTCACCATATTTCCGGTAAAGTCGCCATAAATCCGGCAAGGTCGCCACAAATCCGGCAAGGTCGCCACATTTCCGGCAAGGTCGTCACATTTCCGGCAATGTCGCCATTAATCCGGGAATTTCGCCATAAATCCGGCAAGGTCGCCACAATCCCTGCAAGGTCGCTATAAATCCGGCAAGGTCGCCACTAATCCGGCAACGTCGCCACATTTCCGGCAAGGTCGCCATAAATCCGGGGAGGTCGCCATATTTCCGGCGAGTTCGCCATAAATCCGGCAAGGTCGCCATAATTTCGACGAGGTCGCCATATTTCCGGTAAAGTCGCCATAAATCCGGCAAGTTCGCCATAAATCTGCAAAGTCGCCATAACTCCGGCAAGGTCGCCATATTTCCGTGAAGGTCGACATAAATTCGGCAAGGCAGTCACAAATCCGGCAAGTACGCCACAAGTCCGGCAAGGTCGCCACATTTCCGGCAAGGTCGCCACATTTGCGGCAAGGTCGCCATAAATCCGGCATGGCCGCCACAAATACGACAAGGTCGCCACAATTCCGGCAAGGTCACCATAAATCCGGCAAGGTCGCCACAAATCCGGTAAGGTCGCCACATCCCCGTCAAGGTCGCCATAAATCCGGCAAGGTCGCCACAAATCCGTCAAGGTCGCCACATTTCAGGCAAGGTCGCCATAAATCCGGCAAGGTCGAAACAAATCCGGCAAGGTCGCCACATTTCCGGCAAGGTCGCCATAAATCCGACAAGGTCGCCACGAATCCGGCAAGGTCGTCAAATTTCCGGCAATGTCGCCATATTTCCGGCAAGGTCTCCATAAATCCTTCAAGGTCGCCACAAATGCGGCAAGGTCGCCATGAAATCCGGCAAGGTCGCCATATTTCCGGCAAGGTCGCCATAAATCCGGCGAGGTCGCCATATTTCCAGCGACGTCACCATATTTCCGGTAAAGTCGCCATAAATCCGGCAAGGTCGCCACAAATCCGGCAAGGTCGCCACATTTCCGGCAAGGTCGCCATAAATCCGGAAAGGTCGCAACATTTCGGCAAGGTCGCCACAATTCCGGCAGGGTCGCCATAAATCCGGCAAGCTCGCCGCAAATCCAGCGGGGTCGCCACAAATGCGGCAAGGTCGCCACATTTCCGGCAAGGTCGTCACATTTCCGGCAATGTCGCCATTAATTCGTAAATTTCGCCACAAATACGACAAGGTCGCCACATGTCCGGCAAGTTCGCTATTTATTCGGGAATGTCGCCATAAATCCGGCAAGGTCCCCCCATTCCCGTCAAGGTCGCCATAAATCCGGCAAGTTCGCCACAAATCCGGTAAGGTCGCCACATCCCCGTCAAGGTCGCCATAAATCCGGCAAGGTCGCCACAAATCCGTCAAGGTCGCCACATTTCAGGCAAGGTCGCCATAAATCCGGCAAGGTCGAAACAAATCCGGCAAGGTCGCCACATTTCCGGCAAGGTCGCCATAAATCCGACAAGGTCGCCACGAATCCGGCAAGGTCGTCACATTTCCGGCAATGTCGCCATATTTCCGGCAAGGTCTCCATAAATCCTTCAAGGTCGCCACAAATGCGGCAAGGTCGCCATAAATCCGGCAAGGTCGCCATATTTCCGGCAAGGTCGCCATA
The DNA here is from genome assembly GCA_038087875.1 of Malacoraja senta. Taxonomy (NCBI): domain Eukaryota; kingdom Metazoa; phylum Chordata; class Chondrichthyes; order Rajiformes; family Rajidae; genus Malacoraja; species Malacoraja senta. The sequence continues at coordinate 11,301 of JAXLNO010003083.1, forward strand.
AATCCGGCGAGGTCGCCATATTTCCAGCGACGTCACCATATTTCCGGTAAAGTCGCCATAAATCCGGCAAGGTCGCCACAAATCCGGCAAGGTCGCCACATTTCCGGCAAGGTCGCCATAAATTCGGAAAGGTCGCAACATTTCGGCAAGGTCGCCACAATTCCGGCAGGGTCGCCATAAATCCGGCAAGCTCGCCGCAAATCCAGCGGGGTCGCCACAAATGCGGCAAGGTCGCCACATTTCCGGCAAGGTCGTCACATTTCCGGCAATGTCGCCATTAATTCGTAAATTTCGCCACAAATACGACAAGGTCGCCACATGTCCGGCAAGTTCGCTATTTATTCGGGAATGTCGCCATAAATCCGGCAAGGTCCCCCCATTCCCGTCAAGGTCGCCATAAATCCGGCAAGTTCGCCACAAATCCGCAAGGTCGCCACATTCCCGGCAAGGTCGCCATAAATCCGGCAAGCTCGCCGCGAATCCAGCAGGGTCGCCACAAATGCGGCAAGGTCGCCACATTTCCGGCAAGGTCGTCACATTTCCGGCAATGTCGCCATTAATCCGGGAAATTTCGCCATAAATCCAGCAAGGTCGCCACATTCCCTGCAAGGTCGCTATAAATCCGGCAAGGTCGCCACTAATCCGGCAAGGTCGCCACATTTCCGGCAAGGTCGCCATAAATCCGGGGAGGTCGCCATATTTCCGGCGAGTTCGCCATAAATCCGGCAAGGTCGCCATAATTTCGACGAGGTCGCCATATTTCCGGTAAAGTCGCCATAAATCCGGCAAGTTCGCCATAAATCTGAAAAGTCGCCATAACTCCGGCAAGGTCGCCATATTTCCGTGAAGGTCGCCATAAATTCGGCAAGGTAGCCACAAATCCGGCAAGTACGCCACAAGTCCGGCAAGGTCGCCACATTTCCGGCAAGGTCGCCACATTTGCGGCAAGGTCGCCATAAATCCGGCATGGCCGCCACAAATACGACAAGGTCGCCACAATTCCGGCAAGGTCACCATAAATCCGGCAAGGTCGCCACAAATCCGGCAAGGTCGCCATATTTCCTTCAAGGTCGCCATAAATTCGGCAAGGTAGCCACAAAACCGGCAAGTACGCCACAAGTCCGGCAAGGTCGCCACATTTCCGGCAAGGTCGCCATAAATCCGGCAAGGTCGCCACATATCCGGCAAGGTCGCCATAAATCCGACAAGGTCGCCACGAATCCGGCAAGGCCGCCACATTTCCGGCAATGTCGCCATATTTCCGGCAAGGTGTCCATAAATCCTTCAAGGTCGCCACAAATGCGGCAAGGTCGCCATAAATCCGGCAAGGTCGCCATATTTCCGGCAAGGTCGCCATAAATCCGGCGAGGTCGCCATATTTCCGGCGAGGTCGCCATAAATCGGGCAAGGTCGCCATTGTTCCGGCGATGTCACCATATTTCCGGCAAAGTCGCCATAAATCGGGCAAGTTTGCCATAAATCTGCAAAGTCGCCACAAATCCTGCAAGGTCGCCATATTTCCGTGAAGGTCGCCATAAATTCGGCAAGGTAGCCACAAATCCGCAAGGTCGCCACATTTCCGGCAAGGTCTCCATAAATCCGGCAAGGTCGCCACATATCCCACAAGGTCGCCATAAATCCGGCATGGCCGCCACAAATCCGGCAAGGTCGCCACATTTGCGGCAAGGTCGCCATAAATCCGGCATGGCCGCCACAAATACGACAAGGTCACCACAAATCCGGCAAGGTCACCATAAATCCGGCAAGGTCGCCACAAATCCGGTAAGGTCGCCACATCCCCGTCAAGGTCGCCAGAAATCCGGCAAGGTCGCCACAAATCCGGCAAGGTCCGCCACGAATCCGGCAAGGTCGCCACATTTCCGGCAATGTCGCCATATTTCCGGCAAGGTCTCCATAAATCCTTCAAGGTCGCCACAAATGCGGCAAGGTCGCCATAAATCCGGCACGGTCGCCATATTTCCGGCAAGGTCGCCATAAATCCGGCGAGGTCGCCATATTTCCGGCGAGGTCACCATATTTCCGGTAAAGTCTCCATAAATCCGGCAAGGTCGCCACAAATCCGGCAAGGTCGCCACAAATCCGGCAAGGTCACCATAAATCCGGCAAGGTCGCCACAAATCCGGTAAGGTCGCCACATCCCCGTCAAGGTCGCCAGAAATCCGGCAAGGTCGCCACAAATCCGTCAAGGTCGCCACATTTCAGGCAAGGTCGCCATAAATCTGGCAAAGTCGAAACAAATCCGGCAAGGTCGCCACATTTCCGGCAAGGTCGCCATAAATCCGACAAGGTCGCCACGAATCCGGCAAGGTCGCCACATTTCCGGCAATGTCGCCATATTTCCGGCAAGGTCTCCATAAATCCTTCAAGGTCGCCACAAATGCGGCAAGGTCGCCATAAATCCGGCAAGGTCGCCATATTTCCGGCAAGGTCGCCATAAATCCGGCGAGGTCGCCATATTTCCGGCGAGGTCACCATATTTCCGGTAAAGTCGCCATAAATCCGGCAAGGTCGCCACAAATCCGGCAAGGTCGCCACATTTCCGGCAAGGTCGCCATAAATCCGGCAAGGTCGCAACATTTCGGCAAGGTCGCCAGAAATCCGGCATCGTCGCCGCAAATCCGGCAAGGTCGCCATATTTCCGGCAAGGTCGCCATGAATCCGGCAAGGTCGCCACAAGTCCGGCAAGGTCGCCACAAATCCGGCAAGGTCGCCACATTTCCAGCAAGGTCGCCATGAATCCGGCAAGGTGGCCACAAGTCCGGCAAGGTCGCCATAAATCCGTCAAGGTCGCCACAAATCCCACAAGGTCGCCATAAATCCGAGAAGGTCGCCACAAATCCGGCAAGGTCGCCAAATTTGCGGCAAGGTCGCAAGAAATCCGGCATCGTCGCCACAAATCCGGCAAGGTAGCCACATTTGCGGCAAGGTCGCCATGAATCCGGCAAGGTCGCCACATTTCCGGCAAGGTCGCCATAAATCCGGCAAGGTCGCCACAAATCCCACAAGGTCGCCATAAATCCGGCAAGGTCGCCACAAATCCGGCAAGGTCGCCACATTTGCGGCAAGGTCGCCATAAATCCGGCAAGGTCGCCACAAATAAGGCAAGGTCGCCACAATTCAGGCAAGGTCGCCATAAATCCGGCAAGGTCGCCACAAATCCAGCAAGGTCGCCACATCCCCGGCAAGGTGGCCATTAATCCGGGAATGTCGCCATAAATCCGGCAAGGTCGCCACATTCCCGGTAAGGTCGCCATAAATCCGGCAAGGTCGCCACAAATCCGGCAAGCTCGCCACATTTCCGGCAAGATCGCCACATTTCCGGCAAGGTCGCCATAAATTCGGCAAAGTCGCCACAAATTCGGCAGGGTCGCCACATTTCCGGCAATGTCGCCATAAATCCGGCAAGGTGGACACAAATGCGGCAAGGTCGCAATAAATCCGGCAAGGTCGCCATATTTCCGGCAAGGTCGCCATAAATCCGGCGAGGTCGCCATATTTCCGGAGAGGTCGCCATAAATCCGGCAAGGTCGCCATATTTCCGGCAAAGGTCGCCATAAATCCGGCGAGGTCGCCATATTTCCGGCAAGGTCGCCATAAATCCGGCGAGTTCGCCATATTTCCGGCGAGGTCGCCATAAATCCGGCAAGGTCGCCATAAATCTGCAAAGTCACCATAACTCCGGCAAGTTCGCCGTATTTCCGGCACGTTCGCCATAAATCCGGCTGGGACGCCATAAATCCGGCAAGGTCGCCATGAATCTGGCAAGGTCGCCACAAATCCGTCAAGGTCGCCACATTTCAGGCAAGGTCGCTATAAATCCGGCAAGGTCGCCACAAATCCGGTAAGGTCGCCACATTTACGGCAATGTCGCCATTAATCCCGGAATGCCGCCATAAATCTGGCAAGGTCGCCACAATTCGGGCAAGACCGCCATAAATCCGGCAAGGGCGCCACAAATCCGGCAAGGTCGCCACATTTCCGGCAAGATCGCCATAAATCCGGCAAGGTCGCCACAAGTCCAGGAGGGTCGCCACAAATGCGGCAAGGTCGCCACATTTCCGGCAAGGTCGCCACATTTGCGGCAAGGTCGCCATAAACCCGGCAAGCTCGCCACAAATAAGGCAAGATCGCCACAATTCCGGCGAGGTCGCCATAAATCAGGCAATGTCGCAATAAATCCGGCAAGGTCGCCACATCCCCGGCAAGGTCGCCATTAATCCGGGAATGTCGCCATAAATCCGGGAAGGTCGCCACGTTCCCGGCAAGGTCGCCATAAATCCGGCGAGGTCGCCATATTCCCGGCGAGGTCGCCATAAATCCGGCAAGGTTGCCATATTTCCGGCAAGGTCGCCATAAATACGGCGAGGTCGCCATATTTCCGGCAAGGTCACCATAAATCCGGCAAGGTCGACACAAATGCGGCAAGGTCGCAATAAATCCGGCAAGGTCGCCATATTTCCGGCAAGGTCGCCATAAATCCGGCGAGGTCGACACAAATGCGGCAAGGTCGCAATAAATCCGGCAAAGTCGCCATATTTACGGCAAGGTCGCCATAAATCCGGCGAGGTCGCCATATTCCCGGCGAGGTCGCCATAAATCCGGCAAGGTCGCCATATTTCCAGCAAGGTCGCCATAAATCCGGCAAGGTCGCCACAAATCCAGCAGGGTCGCCACAAATGCGGCAAGGTCGCCACATTTCCGCCAAGGTCGCCACATTTGCGGCAAGGTCGCCATAAACCCGGCAAGCTCGCCACAAATAAGGCAAGGTCGCCACAATTCCGGCAAGGTCGCCATAAATCAGGCAATGTCGCCACAAATCCGGCAAGGTCGCCACATCCCCGGCAAGGTCGCCATTAATCCGGGAATGTCGCCATAAATCCGACAAGGTCGCCACATTTCCGGCAAGGTCGCCATGAATCCGGCAAGGTCGCCACAAATCCGGCAGGGTCGCCACATTTCCTGCAATGTCGCCATATTTCCGGCAAGGTCACCATAAATCCGGCAAGGTCGACCCAAATGCGGCAAGGTCGCAATAAATCCGGCAAGGTCGCCACATCTCCGGCAAGGTCGCCATTAATCCGGGAATGTCGCCATAAATCCGGGAAGGTCGCCACATTCCCGGTAAGGTCGCCATAAATCCGGCAAGGTCGCCACAAATCCGGCAAGGTCGCCACATTTCCGGCAAGATCGCCACATTTCCGGCAAGGTCGCCATTAATCCGGGAATGTCGCCATAAATCCGGCAAGGTCGCCACAAATCCGGCAAGGTCGCCACATTTCCGGCAAGGTCGCTATAAATTCGGCAAAGTCCCCACAAATCCGGCAGGGTCGCCACATTTCCGGCAATGTCGCCATATTTCCGGCAAGGTCACCATAAATCCGGCAACGTCGACACAAATGCGGCAAGGTTGCCGCATTTTCGACAAGGTCGCCATAAATTCGGCAAAGTCGCCACAAATCCGGCAGGGTCGCCACAAATCCGGGAAGGTCGACACAAATGCGGCGAGGTCGCCATATTCCCGGCGAGGTCGCCATAAATCCGGCAAGGTCGCCATATTTCCGGCAATGTCGCCATAAATACGGCGAGGTCGCCATATTTCCGGCAAGGTCACCATAAATCCGGCAAGGTCGACACAAATGCGGCAAGGTCGCAATAAATCCAGCAAGGTCGCCATATTTCCGGCAAGGTCGCCATAAATCCGGCGAGGTCGACACAAATGCGGCAAGGTCGCAATAAATCCGGCAAAGTCGCCATATTTCCGGCAAGGTCGCCATAAATCCGGCGAGGTCGCCATATTTCCGGCTAGGTCGCCATAAATCAGACAAGGTCGGCATAATTCCGGCGAGGTCGCCATATATCCGGCAGTCGCCATAAATCCGGCAAGGTCGCCATAAATCTGCAAAGTCACCATAACTCCGGCAAGGTCGCCATATTTCCGGCACGGTCGCCATAAATCCGGCTAGGACGCCATAAATCCGGCAAGGTCGCCACATCCCCGGCAAGGTCGCCATGAATCCGGCAAGGTCGCCACAAATCCGTCAAGGTCGCCACATTTCAGGCAAGGTCGCCATATATCCGGCAAGGTCGCCACAAATCCGGCAATGTCGCCACATTTCCGGCAAGGTCGCCATTAATCCGGGAATGTCGCCATAAATCCGGCATGGTCGCCACATTCCGGGCAAGATCGCCATAAATCCGGCAAGGTAGCCACAAATCCGGCAAGGTCGCCACATTTCCAGCAAGGTCGCCATAAATCCGGCAAGGTCGCCACAAATCCAGCAGGGTCGCCACAAATGCGGCAAGGTCGCCACATTTCCGCCAAGGTCGCCACAAATCCGGCAAGGTCGCCACATTTCCGGCAATGACGCCATATTTCCGGCAAGGTCGCCATATTTCCGGCGAGGTCACCATAAATCGCGCAAGGTCGCCATAATTCCGGCGATGTCGCCATAGTTCCGGCAAAGTCGCCATAAATCCGGCAAGTTTGCCATAAATCTGCAAAGTCGCCATAGGTCGTCGTATTTCCGGCACGGTCGCCATCAATCCGGCTACGACGCCATAAATCCGGCAAGGTCGCCATAGATCCGGCAAGGTCGCCACAAATCCGGCAAGTTCGCAACATTTCGGCAAGGTCGCCAGAAATCCGGCATCTTCGCCACAAATCTGGCAAGGACGCCACATTTCCGGCAAGGTCGCCATGAATCCGGCAAAGTCGCCACATTTCCGGCAAGGTCGCCATAAATCCGGCAAGGTCGCCACAAATCCCACAAAGTCGCCATAAATCCGGCAAGGTCGCCACAATTCCGGCAAGGTCACCACAATTCCGGCAATGTCGCCATAAATCCGGCAAGGTCGACACAAATCCGGTAAGGTCGCCACATCCCCGGCAAGGTCGCCATAAATCCGTCAAGGTCGCCACAAATCCGTCAAGGTCGCCACATTTCAGGCAAGGTCACCATAAATCGGGCAAGGTCCCCACAAATCCGGCAAGGTCGCCACATTTCCGGCAAGGTCGCCATAAATCCGGCAAGGTCGCCACAATCCAGCAAGGTCGCCACAAATGCGGCAAGGTCGCCATATTTCCGGCAATGTCGCCATAAATCCGGCAAGTTCGCCACAAATCCGACAAGGTCGCCATAAATGCGGCAAGCTCGCCACATTTCCGGCAAGATCGCCATAAATCCGGCAAGGTCGCCACAAATCCGCCAAGGTCGCCACATTTCCGGCAAGATCGCCATAAATCCGGCAAGGTCGCCACAAATCGGGCAAGGTCGCCACATTTCCGGCACGGTCGCCATATTTTCCGATAGGTCACCATAAATCCGGCAAGGTCGCCATAAATCCGGCAAGGTCGCCACGAATCCGGCAAGGTTGTCATATTTTCGGCTAGGTCGCCATAAATCCGGCAAGGTCGCCACGAATCCGGCAAGGTCGTAATATTTCCGGCAAGGTCGCCATAAATCCGGCAAGGTCGCCCCAAATCCGGCAAGGTCGCCATATTGCCGGCAAGGTCGCCATAAATCCGGCAAGGTCGCCACATTTCCGGCAAGATCGCCACGAATCTGGCAAGTTCGCCACAAACCAGGCAAGGTCGCCACATTTCCGGCGAGGTCGCCATACATCCGGCAAAGTCGCCAAAAATCCGGCAAGACCGCAACATTTCCGTCGAGGTCGCCATAAATCCGTCAAGGTCGCCACATATCCGGCAAGATCGCCACATTCCCGGCGAGGTCACCAACAATCCGGCAAGGTCGCCACAAATCCGGCAAGGTCGTAATAAATCCGGCGAGGTCGCCATAAATCCGGCAAGGTCGCCACATATCCCGCAAGGTCGCCATAAATCCGGCGAGGTCACCATTTTTCCGGCAAGGTTGCCACAAATCCTGCAAGGTCGCCATAAACCGGCAAGGTCGCCATATTTCCCGCACGGTGGCCATATTTCCGGCAAGGTCGCCATAAATCCGGCAAGGTCGCCATACTTCCGGCACGGTCGCCATAAATCCGGCAAGGTCGCCACAAATGCGGCAAGGTCGCCATCTTTCCTGCACGGTCGCCATAAATCCGCCAAAGCCTCCACTAATCGGGCAAGGTCTCCATAATCCCGGCAAGGTCGCCATAAATCCGGAAAGGACGCCACAAATCCGGCAAGGTCGCCATATTTCCGGCAGGTTCGCCGTAATTCCGGCAAGGTCGCCACAAATCCGGCAAGGTGGCCATATTTCCGGCATGGACGCCATAAATCCGGCAAGGTGGCCACAAATCAGGGAAGGTCGCCACATTCCCGGCAAAGTCGCCATAAATCCGGCAAGGTCGCCACAAATCCGGCAAGGTCGCCACATTTCCGGCAAGTTCGCCATTAATCCGGGAATGTCGCCATAAATCCGGCAAGGTCGCCCCATTCCCGTCAAGGTCGGCATAAATCCGTCAAGGTCGCCACAAATCTGCAAGGTCGCCACATTTCCGGCAAGGTCGCCATAAATCCGGCAAGGTCGCCACAAATCCAGCGGGGTCGCCACAAATGCGGCAAGGTCGCCGCATTTCCGGCAAGGTCGTCACATTTCCGGCAAGGTAGCCATTAATCCGGGAATTTCGCCATAAATCCGGCAAGGTCGCCACATTCCCTGCAAGGTCGCCATAAACCCGGCAAGGTCGCCACAAATCCGGCAAGGTCGCCACATTTCCAGCAATGTTGCCATAAATCCGGCAAGGTCTCCATAAATGCGGCAAGGTCGCCATAAATCCGGCAAGGTGGCCATATTTCCGGCAAGGTCGCCATATTTCCGGCGAGGTCGCCATATTTCCGGCGAGGTCGCCATAAATCGGGCAAGGTCGCCATAGTTCCGCCAAAGTCGCCATAAATCCGGCAAGTTTGCCATAAATCTGCAAAGTCGCCATAAATCCGGCAAGGTCGCCATACTTCCGGCACGGTCGCCATAAATCCGGCAAGGTCGCCACAAATGCGGCAAGGTCGCCATCTTTCCTGCACGGTCGCCATAAATCCGCCAAACCTCCACTAATCGGGCAAGGTCTCCATAATCCCGGCAAGGTCGCCATAAATCCGGAAAGGACGCCACAAATCCGGCAAGGTCGCCATATTTCCGGCAGGTTCGCCGTAATTCCGGCAAGGTCGCCACAAATCCGGCAAGGTGACCATATTTCCGGCATGGACGCCATAAATCCGGCAAGGTGGCCACAAATCAGGGAAGGTCGCCACATTCCCGGCAAAGTCGCCATAAATCCGGCAAGGTCGCCACAAATCCGGCAAGGTCGCCACATTTCCGGCAAGTTCGCCATTAATCCGGGAATGTCGCCATAAATCCGGCAAGGTCGCCCCATTCCCGTCAAGGTCGGCATAAATCCGTCAAGGTCGCCACAAATCTGCAAGGTCGCCACATTTCCGGCAAGGTCGCCATAAATCCGGCAAGGTCGCCACAAATCCAGCGGGTCGCCACAAATGCGGCAAGGTCGCCACATTTCCGGCAAGGTCGTCACATTTCCGGCAAGGTAGCCAATAATCCGGGAATTTCGCCATAAATCCGGCAAGGTCGCCACATTCCCTGCAAGGTCGCCATAAATCCGGCAAGGTCGCCACAAATCCGGCAAGGTCGCCACATTTCCGGCAAGGTTGCCATAAATCCGGCAAGGTCTCCATAAATGCGGCAAGGTCGCCATAAATCCGGCAAGGTGGCCATATTTCCGGCAAGGTCGCCATATTTCCGGCGAGGTCGCCATATTTCCGGCGAGGTCGCCACAAATCGGGCAAGGTCGCCATAGTTCCGGCAAAGTCGCCATAAATCCGGCAAGTTTGCCATAAATCTGCAAAGTCGCCATAACTCCGGCAAGGTCGTCGTATTTCCGGCACGGTCGCCATCAATCCGGCTACGACGCCATCAATCCGGCATCGTCGCCACAAATCTGGCATGGACGCCACATTTCCGGCAAGGTCGCCATGAATCCGGCAAGGTCGCCACATTTCCGGCAAGGTCGCCATAAATCCGGCAAGGTCGCCACAAATCCCACAAAGTCGCCATAAATCCGGCAAGGTCGCCACAACTCCGGCAAGGTCACCACAATTCCGGCAATGTCGCCATAAACCCGGCAAGGTCGACACAAATCCGGTAAGGTCGCCACATCCCCGGCAAGGTCGCCATAAATCCGTCAAGGACGCCACAAATCTGTCAAGGTCGCCACATTTCAGGCAAGGTCGCCATAAATCGGGCAAGGTCGCCACAAATCCGGCAAGGTCGCCACATTTCCGGCAAGGTCGCCATTAATCCGGGAATTTCGCAATAAATCCGGCAAGGTCGCCACATTCCCGGCAAGGTTGCCATAAATCCGTCAAGGTCGCCGCAAATCCGGCAAGGTCGCCACATTTCCGGCAAGGTCGCCATAAATCCGGCAAGGTCGCCACAAATCCAGCAAGGTCGCCACAAATGCGGCAAGGTCGCCACATTTCCGGCAATGTCGCCATAAATCCGGCAAGATCGCCACAAATCCGACAAGGTCGCCATAAATCCGGCAAGGTCGCCACATTTCCGGCAAGATCGCCATAAATCCGGCAAGGTCGCCACAAATCCGCCAAGGTCGCCACATTTCCGGCAAGGTCGCCATAAATCCGGCAAGGTCGCCACAAATCCGGCAAGGTCGCCACATTTCCGGCAAGGTCGCCATATTTCCCGCTAGGTCACCATAAATCCGGCAAGGTCGCCACAAATGCGGCAAGGTCGCCATATTTCCGGCAAGGTCGACATTAATCCGGCAAGGTCGACACAAATCCGGCAGGATCGCCAAAAATCCGCCAAGGTTGTCATATTTCCGGCTAGGTCGCCATAAATCCGGCAAGGTCGCCACAAATCCGGCAATGTCGTAATATTCCCGGCAAGGTCGCCATAAATCCGGCAAGGTCGCCGCAAATCCGACAAGGTCGCCACATTTCCGGCAAGGTCGCCATAAATCCGGCAAGGTCGCCACAAATCCAGCAAGGTCGCCACAAATGCGGCAAGGTCGCCACATTTCCGGCAATGTCGCCATAAATCCGGCAAGGTCGCCACAAATCCGGCAATGTCGTAATATTTCCGGCAAGGTCGCCATTAATCCGGGAATTTCGCAATAAATCCGGCAAGGTCGCCACATTCCCGGCAAGGTCGCCATAAATCCGGCAAGGTCGCCACAAATCCGGCAAGGTCGTAATATTTCCGGCAAGGTCGCCATAAATCCGGCAAGGTCGCAACATTTCCGTCGAAGTCGCCATAAATCCGTCAGGGTCGCCACATATCCGGCAACATCGCCACATTCCCGGCGAGGACGCCAACAATCCGGCAAGGTCGCCATAAATCCGGCGAGGTCGCCATATTTGCGGCCAGGTCGCCATAAATCCGACAAGGTCGGCATAATTCCGGCTAGGACGCCATAAATCCGGCAAGGTCGCCACATCCCCGGCAAGTTCGCCATGAATCCGTCAAGGTCGCCACAAGTCCGTCAAGGTCGCCACATTTCAGGCAAGGTCGCCATATATCCGGCAAGGTCGCCACAAATCCGGCAATGTCGCCACATTTCCGGCAAGGTCGCCATTAATCCGGGAATGTCGCCATAAATCCGGCAAGGTCGCCACATTCCGGGCAAGATCGCCATAAATCCGGCAAGGTAGCCACAAATCCGGCAAGGTCGCCACATTTCCGGCAAGGTCGCCATAAATCCGGCAAGGTCGCCACAAATCCAGCAGGGTCGCCACAAATGCGGCAAGGTCGCCACATTTCCGGCAAGGTCGCCACATTTCCGGCAAGGTCGCCATTAATCCGGGAATGTCGCCATAAATCCGGCAAGGTCGCCACATTCCCGGCAAGTTCGCCATAAATCCGGCAAGGTCGCCACAAATCCGGCAAGGTCGCCACATTTCCGGCAAGCTCGCCATAAATCCGGCAAGGTCGGCACAAATCCGGCAAGGTCGCCACATTTGCGGCAATGTCGCCATATTTCCGGCAAGGTCGCCATAAATCCGGCGAGGTCGCCATATTTCCGGCGAGGTCGCCATATTTCCCGCGAGATCGCCATAAATCGGGCAAGGTCGCCATAATTCCGGCGAAGTCGCCATAGTTCCGGCAAAGTCGCCATAAATCCGGCAAGTTTGCCATAAATCTGCAAAGTCGCCATAACTCCGGCAAGGTCGTCGTATTTCCGGCACGGTCGCCATCAATTCGGCTACGACGCCATAAATCCGGCAAGGTCGCCATATTTCCGGCAAGGTCGCGTCAAATCCGGCAAGGTCGCCACATTTCCGGCAAGGTCGCCATAGATCCAGCAAGGTCGCCACAAATCCGGCAAGTTCGCAACATTTCGGCAAGTTCGCCAGAAATCCGGCATCGTCGCCACAAATCTGGCAAGGACGCCACATTTCCGGCAAGGTCGCCATGAATCCGGCAAGGTCGCCACATTTGCGGCAAGGTCGCCATAAATCCGGCAAGGTCGCCACAAATCCCACAAAGTTGCCATAAATCCGGCGTCGCCACAATTCCGGCAAGGTCACCACAATTCCGGCAATGTCGCCATAAATCCGGCAAGGTCGACACAAATCCGGTAAGGTCGCCACATCCCCGGCAAGGTCGCCATAAATCCGTCAAGGTCGCCACAAATCCGTCAAGGTCGCCACATTTCAGGCAAGGTCGCCATAAATCGGGCAAGGTCGCCACAAATCCGGCAAGGTCGCCACATTCACGGCAAGGTCGCCATTAATCCGGGAATTTCGCCATAAATCCGGCAAGGTCGCCATAAATCCGGCAAGGTCGCCACATTTCCGGCATGATCGCCATAAATCCGGCAAGGTCGCCACAAATCAGCCAAGGTCGCCACATTTCCGGCAAGGTCGCCATAAATCCGGCAAGTTCGCCATAAATCCGGCAAGGTCGCCACATTTCCGGCAAGGTCGCCATATTTTCCGCTAGGTCACCATAAATCCGGCAAGGTCGCCACAAATGCGGCAAGGTCGCCATATTTCCGGCAAGGTCGCCATTAATCCGGCAAGGTCGCCACAAATCCGGCAAGGTCGCCACAAATGCGGCAAGGTTGTCATATTTCCGGTTAGGTCGCCATAAATCCGGCAAGGTCGCCACAAATCCGGCAAGGTCGTAATATTTCCGGCAATGTCGCCATAAATCCGGCAAGGTCGCCCCAAATACGGCAAGGTCGCCATATTGCCGGCAAGGTCGCCATAAATCCGGCAGGGTCGCCACATTTCCGGTAAGATCGCCATGAATCCGGCAAGTTCGCCACAAACCGGGCAAGGTCGCCACATTTCCGGCGAGGTCGCCATACATCCGGCAAAGTCGCCAAAAATCCGGCAAGATCGCAACATTTCCGTCGAGGTCGCCATATTTCCGGCCAGGTCGCCATAAATCCGACAAGGTCGGCATAATTCCGGCGAGGTCGCCATATATCCCGCAAAGTCGGCATACATCCGGCAAGGTCACCATAAATCTGCAAAGGCACCAAAACTCCGGCAAGGTCGCCGTATTTCCGGCACGGTCGCCATAAATCCGGCTAGGACGCCATAAATCCGGCAAGGTCGCCACATCCCCAGCAAGTTCGCCATGAATCCGTCAAGGTCGCCACAAATCCGTCAAGGTCGCCACATTTCAGGCAAGGTCGCCATATATCCGGCAAGGTCGCCACAAATCCGGCAATGTCGCCACATTTCCGGCAAGGTCGCCATTAATCCGGGAATGTCGCCATAAATCCGGCAAGGTCGCCACATTCCGGGCAAGGTCGCCACAAATCCGGCAAGGTCGCCACATTTCCGGCAAGATCGCCATAAATCCGGCAAGGTCGACACAAATCCAGCAGGGTCGCCACAAATGCGGCAAGGTCGCCACATTTCCGGCAACGTCGCCACATTTGCGGCAAGGTCGCCATTAATCCGGGAATGTCGCCATAAATCCGGCAAGGTCGCCACATTCCCGGCAAGGTCGCCATAAATCCGGCAAGGTCGCCACAAATCCGGCAAGGTCGCCATAGTTCCGGCAAAGTCGACATAAATCCGGCATGTTTGCCATAAATCTGCAAAGTCGCCATAACTCCGGCAAGGTCGTCGTATTTCCGGCAAGGTCGCCATAAATTCGGCGTTCGCCGCAAATCCGACAAGGTCGTCATAAATCCGGCAAGGTCGCCACATTTCCGGCAAGATCGCCATAGATACATAGATACATAGAAATTAGGTGCAGGAGTAGGCCATTCGGCCCTTCGAGCCTGCACCGCCATTCAATACGATCATGGCTGATCATCCAACTCAGTATCCCGTACCTGCCTTCTCTCCATACCCCCTGATCCCTTTAGCCACAAGGGCCACATCTAATTCCCTCTTAAATATAGCCAATGAACTGGCCTCAACTACCCTCTGTGGCAGAGAGTTCCAGAGATTCACCACTCTCTGTGTGAAAAAGTTTTTCCTCATCTCGGTCTTAAAGGATTTCCCCCTTATCCTTAAGCTGTGACCCCTTGTCCTGGACTTCCCCAACATCGGGAACAATCTTCCTGCATCTAGCCTGTCCAACCCCATAAGAATCTTGTACGTTTCTATAAGATCCCCTCTCAATCTCCTAAATTCTAGCGAGTATAAGCCAAGTCTATCCAGTCTTTCTTCATATGAAAGTCCTGACATCCCAGGAATCAGTCTGGTGAACCTTCTCTGCACTCCCTCTATGGCTATAATGTCCTTCCTCAGATTTGGAGACCAAAACTGTACGCAATACTCCAGGTGTGGTCTCACCAAGACCATGTACAACTGCAGTAGAACCTCGCTGCCCCTATACTCAAATCCTCTTGCTATGAAGGCCAACATACCATTCGCTTTCTTCACTGCCTGCTGCACCTGCATGCCTACTTTCAATGACTGGTGTACCATGACCCCCAGGTCTCGCTGCATCTCCCCATTTCCTAATCGGCCACCATTTAGATAATAGTCTGCCTTCCCGTTTTTGCTACCAAAGTGGATAACCTCACATTTATCCACATTATACTGCATCTGCCAAACATTTGCCCACTCACCCAGCCTATCCAAGTCACCTTGCAGTCTCCTAGCATCCTCCTCACAGCTAACACTGCCCCCCAGCTTAGTGTCATCCGCAAACTTGGAGATGTTGCTTTCAATTCCCTCGTCCAGATCATTAATATAAATTGTAAATAGCTGGGGTCCCAGCACTGAGCCTTGTGGTACCCCACTAGTCACTGCCTGCCGTTTACTCCTACTCTTTGCTTTCTGTTTGCCAGCCAGTTCTCTATCCACATCAATACTGAACCCCCAATACCGTGTGATTTAAGTTTGTATCCTAATCTCTTATGTGGTACCTTGTCGAAAGCCTTCTGAAAGTCCAGATACAACACATCCACTGGTTCTCCCCTATCCACTCTACTAGTTACATCCTCGAAAAATTCTATAAGATTCGTCAGACACGATTTACCTTTCGTAAATCCATGCTGACTTTGTCCAATGATTTCACCACTTTCCAAATGTGCTGCTATCCCATCTTTAATAACTGACTCTAGCAGTTTCCCCACTACCGATGTTAGACTAACTGGTCTGTAATTCCCCGTTTTCTCTCTCCCTCCCTTCTTAAAAAGTGGGGTTACGTTTGCTACCCTCCAATCCTCAGGAACTACTCCAGAATCTAAAGAGTTTTGAAAAATTATCACTAATGCATCCACTATTTCTGGAGCTACATCCTTAAGTACTCTGGGATGCAGCCTATCTGGCCCTGGTGATTTATCGGCCTTTAATCCATTCAATTTACCCAACACCACTTCCCGACTAACCTGGATTTCACTCAGTTCCTCCATCTCCTTTGACCCGCGGCCCCCTGCTATTTCCGGCAGGTTATTTATGTCTTCCTTAGTGAAGACGGAACCAAAGTAGTTATTCAATTGGTCTGCCATATCCTTGTTCCCCATGATCAATTCACCTGTTTCTGACTGCAAGGGACCTACATTTGATTTAACTAATCTCTTTCTCTTCACATATCTATAACAACTTTTGCAGTCAGTTTTTATGTTCCCTGCCAGTTTCCTTTCATAATCTATTTTCCCTTTCCTAATTAAGCCCTTTGTCCTCCTCTGCTGGTCTCTGAATTTCTCCCAGTCCTCTGGTATGCTGCTTTTTCTGGCTAATTTGTACGCATCATCTTTTGCTTTGATACTATCCCTGATTTCCCTTGTTATCCACGGATGCACTACCTTCCTTGATTTATTCTTTTGCCAAACTGGGATGAACAATTTTTGTAGTTCATCCATGCAGTCTTTAAATGCCTTCCATTGCATATCCACCGTCAACCCTTTTAGAACTAATTGCCAGTCAATCTTGGCCAATTCACGTCTCATACCCTCAAAGTTACCTTTCTTTAAGTTCAGAACCGTTGTTTCTGATTTAACAATGTCACTCTCCATCCTAATGAAGAACTCAACCATATTATGATCACTCTTGCCCAAGGGGGCACGCACAACAAGTCTGCTAACTAACCCTTCCTCATTACTCAATACCCAGTCTAGAATAGCCTGCTCTCTCGTTGGTTCCTCTACATGTTGGTTTAGATAACTATCCCTCATACATTCCAAGAAATCCTCTTCCTCAGCACCCCTGCCAATTTGATTCACCCAATCTATATGTAGATTGAAGTCACCCATTATAACTGTTTTGCCTTTGTTGCACGCATTTCTAATTTCCTGTTTGATGCCATCCCCAACTTCACTACTACTGCTAGGTGGCCTGTAAACAACACCCACCAGCGTTTTCTGCCCCTTAGTGTTTCGCAGCTCTACCCATACCGATTCCACATCCTCCAAGCTAATGTCCTTCCTTTCCACTGCGTTAATCTCCTCTCTAACCAGCAACGCCACCCCACCTCCTTTTCCTTTCTCTCTATCCCTCCTGAATATTGAATATCCCTGGATGTTCAGCTCCCAGCCTTGGTCACCTTGGAGCCATGTCTCCGTGATCCCAACTATATCATAATCATTAATTGCTATCTGCACGTTCAACTCATCCACCTTATTACGAATGCTCCTTGCATTGAGACACAAAGCCTTCAGGCTTGTTTTTACAACGCTCTTACCCCTTATACAATTATGTTGAAAAGTGGCTCTTTTTGATTTTTGCCCTGGATTTGTCTGCCTGCCACTTTTACCTTTCACCTTGCTACCTATTGCTTCCGCCCGCATTTTACACCCCTCTGTTTCTCTGCTCACCCATTTAAGAACCCCACCACCTCTTATTCTCTGTTTATTATTGTTTTCTTCTTTCCCCCCTACATGTTGGGTCTGAGTGCTTTCCTTCTCTGCCTCCTGCCTCACACACTGTCTAATAGCATTCTCTATTTGAGTCCCTCCCCCCAACCATTCTAGTTTAAATCCGGCAAGGTCGCCACTAATCCGGCAAGGTCGCCACATTTCCGGCAAGGTCGACATAAATCCGGCAAGGTCTCCACAAATGCGGCAAGGTCGCCATAAATCCGGCAAGGTGGCCATATTTCCGGCAAGGTCGCCATAAATCCGGCGAGGTCGCCATATTTCCGGCGAGTTCGCAATAAATCCGGCAAGGTCGCCATAATTCCGACGAGGTCGCCATATTTCCGGTAAAGTCGCCATAAATCCGGCAAGGTCGCCATAAATTTGCAAAGTCGCCATAACTCCGGCACGGTCGCCGTTTTTCCGGCACGGTCGCCATAAATCCGGCTAGGACGCCATAAATACGGCAAGGTCGCCATATTTACGGCAAGGTTGCCACAAATCCGGCAAGGTCGCCATATTTCCGTCAAGGTCGCCATAAATTCGGCAAGTTAGCCACAAATCCGGCAAGTACGCCACAAGTCCGGCAAGGTCGCCACATTTCCGGCAAGGTCGCCATAAATCCGGCAAGGTCGCCACATATCCCACAAGGTCGCCATAAATCCGGCATGGTCGCCACAAATCCGGCAAGGTCGCCACATTTGCGGCATGGTCGCCATAAATCCGGCATGGCCGCCACAAATACGACAAGGTCGCCACAATTCCGGCAAGGTCGCCATAAATCCGGCAAGGTCGCCACAAATCCGGTAAGGTCGCCACATCCCCGTCAAGGTCGCCATAAATCCGGCAAGGTCGCCACAAATCCGTCAAGGTCGCCAAATTTCAGGCAAGGTCGCCATAAATCCGGCAACGTCGCCACAAATCCGGCAAGGTCGCCACTTTTCCGGCAAGGTCGCCATAAATCCGACAAGGTCGCCACGAATCCGGCAAGGTCGCCACATTCCCGGCAATGTCGCCATATTTCCGGCAAGGTCTCCATAAATCCTGCAAAGTCGCCACAAATGCGGCAAGGTCGCCATAAATCCGGCAAGGTCGCCATATTTCCGGCAAGGTCGCCATAAATCCGGCGAGGTCGCCATATTTCCGGCGAGGTCGCCATAAATCGGGCAAGGTCGCCATAATTCCGGCGATGTCACCATATTTCCGGCAAAGTCGCCATAAATCCGGCAAGTTTACCATAAATCTGCAAAGTCGCCACAAATGCGGCAAGGTCGCCATATTTCCGTCAAGGTCGCCATAAATACGACAAGGTAGCCACAAATCCGGCAAGTACGCCACAAGTCCGGCAAGGTCGCCACATTTCCGGCAAGGTCGCCATAAATCCGACAAGGTCGCCACATAACCCACAAGGTCGCCATAAATCCGGCAAGGTCGCCACATTTCCGGCAAGGTCGCCACATTTGCGGCAAGGTCGCCATAAATCCGGCATGGCCGCCACAAATACGACAAGGTCGCCACAATTCCGGCAAGGTCACCATAAATCCGGCAAGGTCGCCACAAACCCGGTAAGGTCGCCACCCCCGTCAAGGTCGCCATAAATCCGGCAAGGTCGCCACAAATCCGTCAAGGTCGCCACATTTCAGGCAAGGTCGCGATAAATCCGGCAAGGTCGAAACAAATCCGGCAAGGTCGTCACATTTCCGGCAAGGTCGCCATAAATCCGACAAGGTCTCCACGAATCCGGCAAGGTCGCCACATTTCCGGCAATGTCGCCATTATTCCGGCAAGGTCTCCATAAATCCTTCAAGGTCGCCACAAATGGGGCAAGGTCGCCATAAATCCGGCAAGGCCGCCATATTTCCGGCAAGGTCGCCATAAATCCGGCGAGGTCGCCATACTTCCGGCGAGGTCACCATATTTCCGGTAAAGTCGCCATAAATCCGGCAAGGTCGCCACACATCCGGCAAGGTCGCCACATTTCCGGCAAGGTCGCCATAATTCCGGCAAGGTCGCAACATTTCGGCAAGTTCGCCAGAAATCCGGCATCGTCGCAGCAAATCCGGCAAGGTCGCCACATTTCCGGCAAGGTCGCCATGAATCCGGCAAGGTCGCCACAAATCAGGCAAGGTCGCCACAAATCCGGCAAGGTCGCCACATTTCCAGCAAGGTCGCCATGAATCCAGCAAGGTCGCCACAAGTCCGGCAAGGTCGCCATAAATCCGTCAAGGTCGCCACAAATCCCACAAGGTCGCCATAAATCCGGCAACGTCGCCATAAATCTGCAAATTCGCCATAACTCCGGCACGGTCGCCGTATTTCCGGCACCGTCGCCATAAATCCGGCTAGGACGCCATAAATACGGCAAGGTCGCCATATTTACGGCAAGGTTGCCACAAATCCGGCAAGGTCGCCATATTTCCGTCAAGGTCGCCATAAATTCGGCAAGTTAGCCACAAATCCGGCAAGTACGCCACAATTCCGGCAAGGTCGCCACATTTCCGGCAAGGTCGCCATAAATCCGGCAAGGTCGCCACATATCCCACAAGGTCGCCATAAATCCGGCATGGTCGCCACAAATCCGGCAAGGTCGCCACATTTGCGGCATGGTCGCCGTAAATCCGGCATGGCCGCCACAAATACGACAAGGTCGCCACAATTCCGGCAAGGTCGCCATAAATCCGGCAAGGTCGCCACAAATCCGGTAAGGTCGCCACATCCCCGTCAAGGTCGCCATAAATCCGGCAAGGTCGCCACAAATCCGTCAAGGTCGCCACATTTCAGGCAAGGTCGCCATAAATCCGGCAAGGTCGCCACAAATCCGGCAAGGTCGCCACATTTCCGGCAAGGTCGCCATAAATCCGACAACGTCGCCACGAATCCGGCAAGGTCGCCACATTTCCGGCAATGTCGCCATATTTCCGGCAAGGTCTCCATAAATCCTTCAAGGTCGCCACAAATGCGGCAAGGTCGCCATAAATCCGGCAAGGTCGCCATATTTCTGGCAAGGTCGCCATAAATCCGGCGAGGTCGCCATATTTCCGGCGAGGTCGCCATAAATCGGGCAAGGTCACCATAATTCCGGCGATGTCACCATATTTCCGGCAAAGTCGCCATAAATCCGGCAAGTTTGCCATATTTCCGTCAAGGTCGCCATAAATTCGGCAAGGTAGCCACAAATCCGGCAAGTACGCCACAAGTCCGGCAAGGTCGCCACATTTCCGGCAAGGTCGCCACATTTGCGGCAAGGTCGCCATAAATGCGGCATGGCCGCCACAAATACGACAAGGTCGCCACCATTCCGGCAACGTCACCATAAATCCGGCAAGGTCGCCACAAATCCGGCAAGGTCGCCACATCCCCGTCAAGGTCGCCATAAATCCGGCAAGGTCGCCACAAATCCGTCAAGGTCGCCACATTTCAGGCAAGGTCGCCATAAATCCGGCAAGGTCGAAACAAATCCGGCAAGGTCGCCAAATTTCCGGCAAGGTCGCCATAAATCCGACAAGGTCTCCACGAATCCGGCATGGTCGCCACATTTCCGGCAATGTCGCCATATTTCCGGCAAGGTCTCCATAAATCCTTCAAGGTCGCCACAAATGCGGCAAGGTCGCCATAAATACGGCAAGGCCGCCATATTTCCGGCAAGGTCGCCATAAATCCGGCGAGGTCGCCATACTTCCGGCGAGGTCACCATATTTCCG
Source organism: Malacoraja senta (assembly GCA_038087875.1). Taxonomy (NCBI): domain Eukaryota; kingdom Metazoa; phylum Chordata; class Chondrichthyes; order Rajiformes; family Rajidae; genus Malacoraja; species Malacoraja senta. Next base: position 32,288 of record JAXLNO010003083.1, read on the forward strand.
GTAAAGTCGCCATAAATCTGGCAAGGGCGCCACACATCCGGCAAGGTCGCCACATTTCCGGCAAGGTCGCCATAATTCCGGCAAGGTCGCAACATTTCGGCAAGGACGCCAGAAATCCGGCATCGTCGCCGCAAATCCGGCAAGGTCGCCACATTTCCGGCAAGGTCGCCATGAATCCGTCAAGATCGCCACAAATCCGGCAAGGTTGCCACAAATCCGGCAAGGTCGCCACATTTCCAGCAAGGGCTCCATGAATCCGACAAGGTCGCCACAAGTCCGGCAAGGTCGCCATAAATCCGTCAAGGTCGCCACAAATCCCACAAGGTCGCCATAAATCCGGCAAGGTCGCCACAAATCCGGCAAGGTCGCCACATTTGCGGCAAGGTCGCAAGAAATCCGGCATCGTCGCCACAAATCAGGCAAGGTCGCCACATTTCCGGCAAGGTCACAATGAATCCGGCAAGGTCGCCACATTTACGGCAAATCGCCATAAATCCGGCAAGGTCGCCACAAATCCCACAAGGTCGCCATATTTCCGGCAAGGTCTCCATAAATCCTTCAAGGTCGCCACAAATGCGGCAAGGTCGCCATAAATACGGCAAGGCCGCCATATTTCCGGCAAGGTCGCCATAATTCCGGCGAGGTCGCCATACTTCCGGCGAGGTCACCATATTTCCGGTAAAGTCGCCATAAATCCGGCAAGGTCGCCACACATCCGGCAAGGTCGCCACATTTCCGGCAAGGTCGCCATAATTCCGGCAAGGTCGCAACATTTCGGCAAGGTCGCCAGAAATCCGGCATCGTCGCCGCAAATCCGGCAAGGTCGCCACATTTCCGGCAAGGTCGCCACATTTCCGGCAAGGTCGCCATGAATCCGTCAAGGTCGCCACAAATCCGGCAAGGTTGCCACAAATCCGGCAAGGTCGCCACATTTCCAGGAAGGTCTCCATGAATCCGGCAAGGTCGCCACAAGTCCGGCAAGGTCGCCATAAATCCGTCAAGGTCGCCACAAATCCCCACAAGGTCGCCATAAATCCGGCAAGGTCGCCACAAATCCGGCAAGGTCGCCACATTTGTGTCAAGGTCGCAAGAAATCCGGCATCGTCGCCACAAATCAGGCAAGGTCGCCACATTTCCGGCAAGGTCGCCATGAATCCGGCAAGGTCGCCACATTTACGGCAAATCGCCATAAATCCGGCAAGGTCGCCACAAATCCCACAAGGTCGCCATAAATCCGGCAAGGTCGCCACAAATCCGGCAAGGTCGCCACATTTCCGGCAAGGCCGCCATAAATCCGGCAAGGTCGCCACATATCCCACAATGTCGCCATAAATCCGGCATGGTCGCCACAAATCCGGCAAGGTCGCCACATTTGCGGCAAGGTCGCCATAAATCCGGCATGGCCACCACAAATACGACAAGGTCGCCACAATTCCGGCAAGGTCGCCATAAATCCGGCAAGGTCGCCACAAATCCGGTAAGGTCGCCACATCCCCGTCAAGGTCGCCATCAATCCGACCAGGTCTCCACGAATCCGGCAAGGTCGCCACATTTCCGGCAATGTCGCCATATTTCCGGCAAGTTCGCCACAAATCCGGCAAGGTCGCCACATTTCCGGCGATGTCACCATATTTCCGGCAAAGTCGCCATAAATCCGGCAAGTTTGCCATAAATCTGCAAAGTCGCCACAAATCCGGCAAGGTCGCCATATTTCCGTCAAGGTCGCCATAAATTCGGCAAGGTAGCCACAAATCCGGCAAGTACGCCACAAGTCCGGCAAGGTCGCCACATTCCGGCAAGGGTCGCCACATTTGCGGCAAGGTCGCCATAAATCCG